>VOMN01118800.1:0-34630 GCA_014899125.1 Orchestia grillus | reverse complement strand
TTCTGTCGCTGTGGATGTTGAATGTTTACTCTGCTGGGTTGGATTTGTAGTATAGGTAGCTTTAATTAGTTTTATTGAAGCTATTTGTTAGCTGAGGTTATGTGAAGTATGTGTCTACCCTATCGATGATATCACTTTTTGTACAATTCAGGAATTATTCTAGAATGTGTCAGTAATGGAGTTACTTCATATTTATGTATAGCTCTTCGTTAAAAGATTTGGAAGCCCATCTGTTTGTTTGAACGACGTGGGATTCCTAGATGGATTTCATAGGCCGTAATCAAGTCCCAGACAGGTGTAGGCCCTCGTATCTAGATCAAGACTATCGTTATTTAAGTTTTCACGATGTCGTCTCAATTTTTTATTCTAGCGAATTACTGCAGAAGTGGAGCTCTATTTATTATTTATAATCTAGTGATGGACAATATCATGAGATAAAATATGGTACAATCGAATTTTTTTTTCAGATACGCCTCTTACCGTGGAGAAGATCCAACAGCTGTGCCTTGTGAAGCCCGAGCAGTTCAAGCTTGGGTAAATGTGCGGCTTCAGTGATTACGTCAAACGAAACTTCTCTTTCTTTTCAATACCGCATGAAGTTTGTTAAGCAATTCTGCTCTGCAAGTGTATTTCATTTGTTAAAGTTCTACAGCAATGAGCGGGAACCTAAAAGAGTTTATATTAGAAGGTATTCTGATGCCGGTCATTTGTTGCAGTACCGGAACCACTCGCCCAAATTTAGGGACCCGAGTTCCAATACTTCGACTTGTTTCTCTTTATAATCGTTATATTTTTTGTCGTTATCCTTCACGTTATTCCTTTTTGGCTTTGAAAACGGTTTGTAAGCCGTAGTGTTACTTTGCAGCTGTTCGTTTTCTGTAGAACTCGCTATGGTTTCAATTATTTTAAGCATTCCATTTAAAGGTGCATTGAGCTTTGTAGTAGCTCTAGTTTTGGGGTTTTGTATCAGCGTCGGTACTCTTGTTATTTAGTGAGTAACATTTTCGTTCCGTATTCCACGTTAACTTTTCCATTACTTTCGATCTTCATTTTAATCAGCTTTACGTTTATTTGGTGATATTTTGCCTCTTCTTGTACTCCGAAACTCGTTCCTAATTAGTTTTTTCGTTACTAATAAAGCATTTATACGAGTGTTGATATTTACAAGCCTTTTGTTGAATACTTCGTGTCATTTTTGAATGAAAAAAGTGAGCGTTAATCTTTTTCTCACTGTATGATAGCTGCACCGTTGGCGAGCTTGTGCGGTGTTCTTATATAAAAAAATACTATCATGTGCTTGAAATATCCTAAATCTAACTTGGTTATTATCTGTGTTATGAAATAGTGCGAAAAGTTTTTATGTATTTGTACAATAAATTATTAACGTACTGAAGGTAGCAGAAAAAAATTCGGCGGTCCAGATTCTCGGGCACTTGTTCCCGATCGGCGAGCCTGGGTCAGAGATGGCAATTCGTATCAGTGATACAGAAAATTACATTATTTTACTCAAAATGTACCATCATTTTTGGCCACATGGGGAGGTTAGTAATACGAACAATATACTGTTGAAACCCACGTCCAAGTCAGGGAACTTATTAAAGACGATCAGAACCAGTCTCTCATCTCTCTGACACGTCAGAAGTTGTCACCAGGTCTTATAGAAATCCCTTTAATGAACTGATAATAACTATCTCTCATACTTACGTTAAAAATGATCACGAGTAGAATAAAAGTTAAAATTTCCTATTGTGTGGCCATGAAGGGCATCGTGCTGTGCATATCGTTCCTGTAGCATTAATTAATTGGGACAGGTGAGCACTGCATCACCCGTTGAACAAGAAGCTAGTACCAACGGGTAGTAAGGACTGTCAGCGTCCGCTGGAACCAGTTTTACATTAGGGCGGAGTGGGAGACCTAGAGCCAGGCTGACTCGCAACTCTCGACCACTCAGACCACAGACGAGCCTCTCTCACCCACCAGTATCAATGTAAAGTATAGGTTTTTCATCAGCGCTCGAGCTTGTTATTCCATGAATTTGAAACAAATTCACATTTGTAAGTGAAATTGTGTGTATATTATGCATTTCTTTCACTTTATTCATTGCATTTTTCCATCCCTCACGTGACCTGCACTTCACCACGTTTCACCTCCACTCAACACACAAGTCGCTACGTTTCACCTCCACTCAATACACGTCACCACGTTTCACCTCCACTCAACACACGTCACCACGTTTCACCTCCACTCAACACGCAAGTTCACCACGTTTCACCTCCACTCAACACGCACGTGCACCCCACCACGAACGCTAGAAATATGCCCTCGCTGCTTCTTGACGCGTCAACTAAATGCAGTAACGAGATATTTTTCTGAAAACTTATAGTTATTTATCAAACACAAAAAATAGAAAACCAACAGGAGCTAGGCTTTATCTCCTATTCATATGAGATAAAGATTTAAAAGAATTTTAGCTATGAAAACCTATCCGTTCCCTTCCACATTGTTACTACGTAATTCCTACACCTGCCTCCAGGAGGTCCCGAGACAACGGCAGCGTCTCCTCGAAACTGCGCTGTCCCATTAGAAGCTGTTTTCAAACCAGCTACAAACCACGACACCCCACCAGAAAGTACTGCGTAGTGTCACCTCCCCAAAGAGACACAACTGACGCCTATCATATTCAGAAGTATGACATTCAGAAGTATGATGCATTCGTTCCCCCGAATGGAGCGATATTTGGGTTTATTAAGTAACCTCTCTACAGTCTCTTCCACATAAGTATCAACTAAAGCCATCATTGAATAGCACGAAATAATTTCGTCATACGAAACAAATGAGATCATTGTTTTTTGCATAAACTGATATTGCGTTTTATTTGGGGTAAGAATTGTTTCAAAGCCCCTACTACTTTTCATTTTTATATTTTATGGAGTCGATATTTTTGTCTTCGTCGTGCTATGATATTGTTAATTCATTACTGCACAAAGTTTATTCCGCGATAAATCTCGCTAATTTTTCAGAAACTAGTTGTTAGTAGGTCACTGCACTAGGTACAACATTGAACCCTTTAACGTCTAAAAGAAGACAAGTCTCGTTTCATAAAGATTTATTGAAAAAACCTTCCAGTTGCTGAAATAAACCCCATTCCGTAAATAGTGTGCGGGTAACAGGGACGAGGTGCGAAAAACCGTAATTATATGTTTTGATACTTTGCATTTCATCCATACGTTATTTCAATACAAAAATATAAGGGCACTTTGACGTCAATAAAACATCTATCGGTATTAGTTTGTGTAACACTTGCTCTTAATTGTTATTATTACCAATAAGTACGCTGTGCATAAAAATTTGCAATATGCGTTAATGAGTTGAAGCAACAGGTATTTAGGTAGTCCATATCTTACTTTTCTAGTGTAGGAGAAGTTTTTTCGCTAGGGTGTGTTCCTACGATACAAAACATATTTTACGGAACAAACTGACAAGTTCAGCTACAATATATATTATATAGCAAGGAAACTGCGAGGTATCATTGAAAAATCCATATATATAAGATTTTTCCGAACTTACTCTCAATATATAATCTCCTTAGAGAATATCTTTAAGTGTATAACTTTGTCTTTGATCAAAGATTCTGTTTTGGGAAGGCATGAGAAAAAATTTGAGAACATGATTTGTAGAATTGAAGATATATAAAGCTGTATCAGAAGCACGAACGATCAAGTTAAAAATTAAGCGACAAATTCAGAACGTATTTCCTTCTCAGATTATGAATGACACAACTTTCTGCTGAGGTTTACCACACAATAGATAACATCCTATGAAAGCGAGTTGAAAAAACGATGTATTAGGGAAATACGAGGAAAGTAGGATGATAGTTCACGTTTTAGGTTGTCAGGAGAGCCCAAGTAAGGAAATGAGAAACATAGTTTTTTCTAGGTAGCAGTCAAAATTACAGGACTAGATACAAATTCCTTAGGCAAAAACTTCTTAATGTGATAGTTTACACGGCCTGAAGAGTAACCATTGGAAATGAAAAATGAACGAAGAAAATGGAATTCAATATGAAGAAGCTGATAATTTGAGCAGACATTATCTTACGTAAGCTGAGTGTAATAAATTCTTTTTTCTTATTTGATGGCAAACTTTATAAACAGTGTGAAGGTTTGGGTATGGGCCTTTCAAGTTTGGGGTTCAGGTGTACGTTCGTTTAAGTCAAGCTGGGATATTGAAACACAGGTGGGGTTTACTTAACTGGTATATTTGCGTAGAGGAAATTCGGGGTCTGATTCCGCGGTAGTGTACTTCGTGGTGCGTGATTTGTATGGCAGCTTCGTGCGCGTGTATTTATCAGGTGGCTTCGACGCAGGAGAAAGCTTGAGTACGCCAGGGAGGACTTCGAAGGAGGCCGGTAGGGGCGTTGAATACGATAATACGAAAGGACCGAGTGCTACTTCTACTGCGGTGTTAGTCGATTAAAAGACGGCGCCGTCCAGCGATAGAGTGCTATTTGCGGAAGAAATGGTTCTTCTAAATTTTAAACTCCGACTTGCTTGCAAAACAATCATAAATAACTATCTAATGAAATACTTTGAGCAAGCTTAAATTAATGTAAAATGCCGTCCAAAAAACACGTTTTAATTTTTAGGACACTTGATGGTGGATTGAATTCGAAAATTTCTAGAGTTACTTTAATGATCTTTTATCAGTATCTTTCTTCAAAAATTGACCGGCTGAAATGTCGTGCGACTGCATGCTACAGCCCTTCCACTTGGCCTGACCTTTGTCAATATATTTATGTGTCATAATGAGAAGAAATGGCTTAGCTATTGTCCTCCAGATTTTAGTCCGGTATTTTGCCAGCAATATATAGATGATACGTTCATTTTATTTCGTGACCCATCCCATGCTCTATTTTTGGATTAACTGAATTCTAAATACACGCCTATGAAAGCAGATCCGAGCATCTAGCACCGTGTTGCAACAAATAGCTATCAGGACTTTTGACAGGCTATTACCAATACAAATTTTAATTCTGCTGTGAAAGAAAGCAGACACTATGCTCTATGATGTATACAGAGGCATTTGGAGGTAAGAGGGAGTAAAAATATTCTGCCATTCAAATGCTTAAGACTTAATTAAGAAAACTGTTTCGACAAATTCTTCCAGGTGGCAATCCGTTCGTTGAGCCAAAAAAAATTGTGGAATGACTGTTTACTATTTTTTCTTAAATAGTGGTTTGATATTGCTGGTGTCTGGAAATGTTTTTTGAAAACCATTGTTTCATCAATTTTCAAAACGATATGACTTCAGATGAAAAGTTGGTTAAGATTTTTTTACTTGAGTTTTTTGAGCTCCAAATACCCTCAATATATCCAAATAATAACAAATTCAAAGCTTAAACTTTGAAGTTAAGTCTTAAATTCTTTTGTGAGGGTACTGATTGAAATTTATTTTAAAATTATCTCGCGGGAAATGTTTGTGTACTGTACGGTGCTGCCATCTGTTGCAGAGGCAGTGGAACTAAATACAACACGAGTAGTGACTAGTGAGTACAAATTTACAGCTCGCGAGTAGT
The DNA here is from genome assembly GCA_014899125.1 of Orchestia grillus. Lineage (NCBI taxonomy): Eukaryota > Metazoa > Arthropoda > Malacostraca > Amphipoda > Talitridae > Orchestia > Orchestia grillus. The sequence continues at coordinate 29,055 of VOMN01118800.1, read as the reverse complement.
CGATGAGCGTGAATTGAGTGAGCGCTGTGTGAATTTGGCCTCAGTCTAAATTACGGAAGTGATTTCACTGCATAATAAATTCTTATAGTTATACGTACAAAGCATAATATGGCGCCAGCCTACGATATTGAAGATCTTGTTTGGTGAGCTTTCTAGTCTATGCACGCTAGTATAACGTAATTTTAATGGGGGTGTTCTACCACCGGTCAAGCAGTATATTACTGTACTTTAGCCCTTAAGAAAATAAACTAAATAAATAAGATGCTGACTAAATACGTGAGTGTCCTATCAATTTATATTTTATATAGGGAATTATCTGAACAGTTGTGTGTTTTTAAATATGACTCTAGTATCACCTCGAATTCCTTGTAACATGTAACCTAGCCAGCAGCATTTTAGGTTCTAAGTAATGGTAGTGTAAATAATTTTACAGGGTGTCATGCTGAATGACTTTTTCAAATACCTATTGAAATATTCTTAAATTTTTAGTGAACAAATTACAGCATAATAGCTGAAAAATATTTGACAAATTTAATATTCAGTGCTGAATTGCTGTGTTTAGTTAGTTTTCAAAAAAGTATCAAATTTATTGATGTAGGTTAAATTTCATATAACTGTAGTTACTCCTAATTTACATTGACAATTTTGTGTTTAATTCATTACCCACCATGAGTAGTGATGTAGTGTATTGAGGTTTATAGAACATGAATGATTGGGAGCTCAGACATTTGTTTCTTAAGTTGTTTTCCTTGTATATATGATTGTAAGCAGTGCATGCTCCATGCACAATCATAAAGTGTGCATGAGATATTCATGGACCCAATGTGTTATCAGCCCATTCTAACATTTTGAATTAATATGGAAAAACTGGAAGCATGTTAGGTGCTTGTACCTACATGGCTATTTTAGGTAGGTAATATTTGATTTTACCTGCTTGTTAATGATACTATTCTTTGTTTGCAGGGCAAAGATGAAAGGGTTTTCTCCTTGGCCTGGGAAGGTATGTTTTTTGCTTGTCTGAAGCAATATTTTATATTTACTGCTCTAGTTGACTATTTTGATAGTTTTTGTTTGGTTCATTTGCAAAAAATAATGTTTTATCTGTAATTGTGTGCATAATTGTAAAATACAAAAGCTTTATTCAATATTTGACTATTAGTGTAGTAGTGTTGTTAAAATAAAGGCATGGTTTATTTTAATCATTTTGATAAATAGTTAGATGGTTTGCTTTGAGATATTTAATTTTTTATCCATAGTTGTGTGGGTTATTTTTTAGTACAACAATATATCCTAAGTTAGATGTGATGCTCAATGAGTTTTACATAACTTGTATATACTTTATATTAATTTAGAGCTGCATAATTGGGTGATAGCTTTTTAATAAAATATGCTGCCAAGATTTTGTGCCTCATTTAGGTCAAATATTTTTATAGAATCCTCTTGTTAATATTGTTTAAAGATTAAAATAAGATTAATTGGTAAATATTTTCTTGAAGTTGGTTGGCCTACTGCACAGAGTGCCTTATTTTTCTGTGCATTATCAAGAAGGGAGATTGTCTGCTCTTTGGAAGTTTCTAGGCTTGCCATTAACTGTTGATAGCAATTTTTAGACTGATTTTTTCAAAATCTTATTGTGAAGAAAGAATTAATTAGGCTCAAATTACACCCTGGTGTTAAAATTCTAATGTCCATTGAGGCCCGACACTATGATTGACCGCTCTAATTCATGTAGGATCAAGAGAGCTTTTTCATTGTAATGTGTATGAGAACATTGGAGAAAGGAAATTTTTTATTTAATCCATGAGATTGAGTAACTTTTAATAGGACATATTGTCATCTCACTCAATAGAGTTTTTTGGTTAATGTTAGATTTTTACTTGACATGCCCTTTCTGCTATTCATTTATGATGTTACTTCTAAATGATCTTACTTGAAATACAACATTTATCCCTGATATTAGACTTATGAAATTTATTCCTGGATTCTTTTTTTAGGTTGTGGAGCCAAACAGCAATGTGAAGAAGCCAAGCAAGAAAAACTGTCACTTTGTCTACTTTTTTGGCAGTGGTGATTAGTGAGTATTTTACTAGTCTTTTTTTGTAAGATGTTTTGGATTTAAAACTAGTATCTATCCTAGTTGTGGGCCAGCAACTGTTGAAACTAACTGAATGGAGTTTTTGTGTTGAAGTTATGGAGATTGGACAATCAATTGTTGGTTTTCCAGATTAGAGTTGCCTGCAAAGTACCGATTCTATTTGTAGCAACTAATAGTTGCTATAAAGATGGTGTTTTTGTATCTGGCTTACATGAGTAGAAGCACGATAATATGTAGAGACTGGCATATGTGTATAGCATGCCATTCCATGAAATAATGGAGACAGCTTCCAATTGATGTGCAGTTTCACAGAACAGCTCACCAAGTATATTGACCCATGTTTAATACATTACCTTCCTATCTATTTCTGTCTCATGTTGTTTTTGGGAATATGATGCAGTATCCTTGTGTAATAGAAAGTAGAGGAAGGTGATCATCCTGGTATGAGATTCATTTCACTTTGTATGATTAGATCAGCATTTTAGTTCAATTCATTGGCATGACATACTGAGTGCACTTAATTACAATGGGACATCATTTAAGTTGAAAACCAATGGAATGTTTTTATTTTTAGCATTTTCTCTATAAAAGTTCCAATCTTCTACCACATTTCTTTCACTTCATGGCATTTTGTTAACCTCTAGGATTCCATGTGGCATGAATTCTGGTTCACTCTTTCTAAAGCATCTATTTGATAAAACCAAGACTCATAATTTTCTTCCAATTTTGGTGTGTATGTCACTCTTTACTCAGAATTTTTTTTGCAGTTTCATTTTTTGAGAAAGTTTTAATTTTGTAAGAGATTTTTCCAAAATATTCCATATCATACTACCTGGCTATTGATAATTTATAATGAAGTATCACGTATATCAGTGACTGCAGTATTGAGTCCTCAATTTACAATACAAAAAAGTACAGTCTATCTGTATTCGTGATCAATAAGCTAGCTACTGTATTGATAAAATAAGTTAGTAAGCAGTCAATGTTTTTAGTGGTGTAACTACTGGGGTGATTGATGATTATATGTATTCAAAAATACTTATGAGTCATTCTTGTTATTGTGAATTTATTTCAGTGCTTGGATCGAGAACTCCAACTTGAAGCCTTTTTTTGCCTTCCGGGAGCGGCTGGTGAAAGCCAACAAGACCGCGCCTTTCAAGGATGCAATTGTTGCCATTGATAAATACATAGAAGAATTCAACGTGCAGGTCAGTGACCTCGTCCTTCATTTTGTGTACAATAAAATTCTCCTAAGCAGCGAGAGCAGTAAATCTGTGTTCTTATTATAGGTAGATGCTTTCTAATCCAGTGATATGTCTTAATATAATTGTTCTTTAAATTATTATTTTTGAAAATAATTTTTATGAATATTTCTATTTTGAAGAACAATTGATTGTGGTTGTATTAAAATTCAGTTATTTGGAGTAACTTTGACTTGCCTATATTAAAATTTTATTTTTCTATTGATGCAAAACTAGTGAATGTGAACTTTTTGTTCAACTGAAGTAATAAGTGAGACCCTAATCAAGTGAACATTCTGATTGATACATTCCACATTATGCAAGCATTGTATACAAAGTCAACTTGTTTTATATTAAGAATGAACTCTGAAATGGCTGGTTAACTCAGTACATCGTCAATGTATAAATGGCCTTGTGAGACAAGACTGTTATCATGTATGACATTGACAAAAAATGATTACATGTCCAACAGTGTAACCAATTTGCCATAAATTTTTTTTAAATTTTGCATTGTTCCCTATATTTATGTTCAAATGATATGTTGATCACTAATGGTTGCAATGGAGAGACATATAGGTAGCTAATTAACCTCTTCGTACTGACTGTAATATGTAGTGTTGAATTTTATTTTACTCTAAATTCTTATTTTTAGTTTAAATGTGTCTAACCTATGTGTTGCAAGATAGACTAGAAAGTTTAATCAAGAACAGTAGACTTCAAAATGGGCTGTTGGTAAAGAGTCGTGTAAATTTTTTTTTTTGAATCACTGTTCAACATCATATGTCAGTGATTATAAAATGAAATTACTTTTAAATTGAATATTGGTGTACTCGACTACTCTTTGACATCTATTGAATATGAATTTCATTTCAAGTGGGTCTATGAAATGTTTCATCTGCAAATGTTTCATCAACACTGCATATGTTACATTGAAGGTGTTGGTAGCCAAGCTCCCTGACAATAGTGATGAATTTCTGTGCATTTTTCCAGCTTGATTGGAACCAATTGATGGATCTCTGAATTGTCCTTAATGTTGTTTTTTTTAGTCAGAGTCAGAATTCAGCTCAAACTTGCCATTTTACTTGAGTATTTTAACACATTTTTAGTAATGACTTTTGACTTCCGGGAAAATGACCCACCCGTGGATCACTTTATGACAAACGTGTTGATGAAAAGATTGGGATGCTTGATGACATGTTGGGTTTGGGCAGCCACGTGCAAGTCAGAGTAGCGCGGACAGCGCCCCAGAGTCTGCGGACAGCAGCCTCCGAGAAGACGACTCCAGGTCCCTTGCTTCCCCTCCTCCCACCAAGCTGAAGATCAAGCTGGCCACCAAGAAGAAAGCAAAGGTATGTCACAGCTGCAACAACATTAGAACCTAGACTTACAAACATCCCTCCACTCATGGAAAATTTGGTATACAAATAAAGATTCGTCGTAAAATTCCTTTGCACTGAAAAATTAGGCCAATTCTTAATTGTAAATCAGACTTAATTGGTAAGTGGAAAATAATTTTCTGACAAATTTTTCTTCCATGGTGAGTTCTCTATAAGTGAAAGTGTTTTGCGATTTGAGGGTCCATTGTATATATACTGAATAGGACTTGAGTAGAAACCCAAAAATGGACCACTTGGTTTGTGCCTTTTTGATCAGTGTTATGATATAAACTGGTTTTTGAATTGAAAATTATCTTAATCGATTTTCATTCATTGGCGTAGCAAATATTGCTTGCTGTTTATGTGAAGATTACTGATTTTTTGTGTAATTTTTACCTTTCAGTTGTTTTAATCAGGCTTCCTAACTGGCAACCCAAAGGATTGAAAATTGAATGGAGAGAATTAAAACATTTTCCTTGTTAATAGCTTGGATTGGATGAGTGGCAAATTTTGAAAAAGTCGTACAAAATTTTAGCTGTCATTTCATGTTGCCTCAGTTGTTTGTAATCTTAAATATTCTTTCAGTTGTAATAATTGTCCCATTTTTTCCTCTGAAACCAGCCGAAAAAAATTGCTAATGTTTTGAGCAACATGCATGGTATACCTGATTACTTGCTGTTGAAAAAATATATTCCTTTATTCACTCTTAGTCCTACATTTAAAATTTGTGAACAAAATTAGGGAGCAAGACACCTATGCGATGTTTTATGAACACTACTTTAAACAATTTTGCATTTGACAAAAAATAAATAAAATGAGGATGTGAGATAGTAGCTCATGCAATTTAAAAATGCCATTGAGGGAGGTGAAAGAAACTTTTTCAGCATGTTTTTATGATGTTTCCCTTCGAGCCAGATGTTAGGTTCTTATGCTCAGCACAAAGGGAAATGGTGTGTGGAAGCATGATCGTCAAGTTGCAGTGTAAATTGTTTACTGGGGTGGCATTTGAAACGATGGAATATCAGGTTATTGAGAAACTTGGTTCCTAATTTCAGTGGCTACTTACAAAAACATGTTATTTTCTTTGTCACCATACATTGTCAACACTGTGCATAATTTCTTTTCTGCTAATTTATTATTGTTTAATGTTCTAGAATTCTGACAAATCATCATGGATAGCAAAGAAACATGTTTTTATGGAAAATGGTGTGCTATATTCTGGTATATTTATCCTGTTAGGAAGTTACATTTTTCTTGTGGATGTTGGCTCTAGGTTTTAAGAAGGCGTTTTCTACTTTCCCAACTTCAATGTGTGAGCATAAAGTAAAAATGCCACAAATCAGGAAGTTTTAGTGCCTGAGAAAAACGATTTTTTCCCTTTTGGAGAGGCGTAACATCATCCCATGTGTACACTAGTCCATGTTGAGGCATAACATCATTCCATGTGTACACTAGTCCATGTTGAGGCGTAACATCATCCCATGTGTACACTAGTCCATGTTGAGGTGTAACATGGTCCCATGTGTACACAAGTCCATGTTGAGGCGTAACATGGTCCCATGTGTACACTAGTCCATGTTGAGGCATCTAGTCCATCACTGCATAATGCATACACGTTTGTGTTGCATTGCAGGGTGCAGGATCTGACGGCTCAGTGGAGGGATCGACGGGCAAGAAAAGGAAGTCTGAAAGCGTGTCGAGCAGCGACAAGCTCGCCATCAAGAAAATGAAGGCAGAGGCGCGCATTAAGGACTCGATGCTTGCATCTCCCTCCCTTAATGCCAAGGCCAGAGTGTCTGCCTTGCTGGACAGACCTGTACATATCCACAGACCTGTGAGTGCTGACTCGTCTTCTTTGTTTTAGTTTGGCCAGAGTGTTTTGTACATATCCACTGACCTGCGAGTGTTGTCTGTTTGGGTTTGGCCAGAGTGTCTTGACTTGATCCACAGACCTGTGAGTGTTGTCTGTTTGGGTTTGGCCAGAGTGTCGTGACTTGATCCACAGACCTGTGAGTGTTGTCTAGTCTTGTGTGTTTGGGTTTTACCAGTGTCGGCCTTGAACCACAAACCTGTGAGTATAGCGTGGTGTTGTCTTTTTGTAGCCCGCTTCTGCTATATTGAATGTGTCTGCCAAGATTAGCATACTTATGAGTGCTGCCTGGTGTTCTCTGTTTGAGGTTTATTGTTATCCCGAGCCCGTGTGTCTTGGTCCGCTGACGGAAGCACTGATTTGCACCTGATGATTGGACCATGATTTCGGAATCAGGTTTCCAAAGTTCGAATTTTGGTACCATATCAAGAAAAAAATTTGTCAATTGCGCTGCAAGTATCTATAGTAAAACGATGCACCATTTAAAAATGTGAAGTACACCATTGTGAAATGACTGGTGTTGAAAAGCACATGAGCTGGATGAAAGTTCATCTATGTTAATTCTTACATGAAATGCCGATGCTTTACGAATAATTGTTAGCCTTTAAATATGAACTTGTTTAGATGTAAAAAGTTTATTAGAAGCGGGAAAAGAAAAATATTTGAGAGCTGAGCTGTTTTAATCCTTGTTATATACATACTTGTATCATGGGGTACTTGGCATGAAAGAATCAGAGAAGCAAAGAATTGAAGATGATGTGTTTCAGAAATATAACGATTTGTTAGTGTGTTGTTTTGCGACGAAGGCAGAGTGTGATTTGTGATTTTGCAGGAGTGTATGTGTGCGTGCGTATGCGTGTGTGCGTGAGCAAAATCTTGTTATGAAGTGGGCTTTCTCCTTCCTACGACGACTTGTTTGACTACATGGGGTACCTGGTGTTTTTTTGTGCTGTCGTGAGGGAGAGAAACAAGTGTATCCTAAAATGAGAGACGGTTTAGGCAGATCGAGATATGAATGGAGAATTCGAAGCCCAGGGTGGTAGAGCAAGAAATTATTTATCTTACGAATGTGTTGTACAGTTACGGAATTCGTTTCAAAGTTATGGCAGTTATGTTGAGGAGTGTTATGGAATGTATAATAGTTTGAGTTGGTGGACTATGCTAAATTGTTTGAAGTTGTGTTATAGAATTATATTGAAAGTTTTAGAATGTGTGGCACAATGGCAAAAGCGCAGGTAGAAAAAGCTATGCCATTGTGGCAATCAAATCACGATTTTGAGGATTACATTAATGTGTATATTTTGTTGCAATTTTTGTGTACGTTCAAATCGTTTCATTAAAACAGATGTTTCATAATTGATAAAGCTGCTGCCAATGACTGGTTCTGAATTTATTTGATTTTTATTCATAACGTTACTGTTTAGTTACTTTCATTTATATTCCTGCTTATTTTATCAATAATTCCTATCGAGTGACTGTAAATTGATCACAAAGTTTCTCGCCGTAAAATAGCTCACGAAAATCTCGCTGTATCGACGCTATTTCTACGTGTTTAGGCCGCTCACATTTTACGTTACTCAACAGTTTCTCACTGTCGACTCTAGTTGTTTCCGCATGCTAAGTTCAGTCAGTTCATATTTGACGTTATTCACCAATTTCTCACTGCCGACTGTTCACTTGTACGAACTGAATCTAATAACTTATATGTTCATTATCTCAATTGAAGGACACCCCCCCGCTGGATATCGGCAACGTAAGCCAGACACTCAAGGACAAGAAAATCGAGCCGTCCAAGCTGAAGTTTGGCTTCCTAGGGCTCGGCCTCATGGGCTCCGGCATTGTGAAGAATCTCCTCAACAGCGGCCACTCCGTTAGGGTGTGGAACAGATCTTCCGAAAAGGTTAGTCGAGATTCGTGTATCAGAAATGCTTTCTTTCTATTTCAACTGGGAGTTGTTGCTCTAAATCTTTTAGTTGTTCAATGTAAAAATCCTCATTTTGAGAAAGCATTGTGATCCTTTATCTAAAATTTGACACCATTCTTCGAGGAAGCGTCGACAGGCTCGCAATATGCTGGTAGGTAACCTCTCCACTAAGTCTGACATGTGCTGTCGTGACCAAGAAAGTCGGCGCAGCTTTCGTGCGAGTGTGGGTGTGCCCTCACGACGTCGAGTTTTAAGTGTTTCGTCTGCGCTCGCCACGAATCTGAAAATGCTGAGAATACAAGAACTTGAATTTTTTAAGCTTCTATAACGTTCACCTACTAGGAAACTTCAGAACCTCAACAGCTAACTTCTGAGCTTTGTAACGAAATTTGTGTTTTCGGCGCGAGATCAACGAAAGATTTTGAAGTGCCAGCTACCAATAGTTTGATACTACTAGTATTACTTGAGTTTTGGAATCCGTTTGAACGCAGCGCGAATTCGTCAAGTTAAGGATGACCACAAGACTGAAGCTGGAGTGGAGTTTCTGTTGTCGAGACCGTGAGGAGAGAGTGACGAGGGTGAGCTGTTACGGTCTAATTTTCAGCGCAGTTTTTGTTCATGATTCGTGCAAAGTTCAGAAGAAGGTGATTCAAGCCGTACCTGTCCATGTATCAATTTTCATATAATAGTGGCAATACACGTTGAATTGAGCTAAGGCTTGAATGAAGAAGTTGTTTGAATGCTACCGCTTGTCATGGTGCGATGCATTGTAGTGTTTCCAGCTTATGATTTGCTGATGCTATGGTGGAAAAAACATGTATTTTCGAAGGTTATGACGCAATTCCGAAATCGAAATTTTATTGCGAAGTACATCAACTCCTAGTGGAGGCATTACATTAGATCCCACCAGCGGTGTGGCTTGATTGAGGTCACCGGAAGGTAATGGGTTACTGAAATTCTGCACAACAGGTACGAGCGCACGTTTGTCTGCATAACTGCGTGTCATCTCACCTCCTAAGTCTATCTTGAGAGCAAATAATCGTTCAATTTCCAATTGTCGATGAAAAGAGTCGGTAAACTATCGACAAAAGACGGGGTTTCCGAGTGTGTCAGGAAAAAGCCTGGACAGAGCGAGACTTGACATTATTCTCATGAACTCGTGCTACTTCCCGTCGGCTGCACTTCAATGTATAGCTCTCTCCCCTCATGGGGCATAGGATAGGCAATAGGGTTAGGTTACTTAGGTTTGTCTATGGTATGCTACGGGAACGGCGTCCCCATTGGGGCATTGTTTGGTTACCTCAGCTATAGATAGGCCTTCGAGACTTCTACTTTATTTCTTTCTTTCACTTTTAATACCGTCTTTGCTATCTTTCCTTTATTTTTTCTTCCTCTTCAGTTTCCCCTAGGTGTTTCTACGGGCAGGAATCCTGCCTGGAAATACGAATACACCTTGTGCATAGATTCCCCGTTCTCTACAGTCAATACTAAACAGTCCGTTTTCTTCGTTAGATTTAGATGACATTACATGGGGATGAGAAGCTTTAAACTAACTAACCAACCATCTTATCTAGAGCTGTGTACGTGCGTACACTAAGGACCCTATTTGGGGTGGCATGTCGTGATCCGTGTTGTGCGACTCCGGAGCGTGGTAGAGTCTGAGGTGTGCAGTTTTTAAGCAGCAACCTCAGCAGCCGGACCACACTCTACCAGGGCAGTAATGTCGTCTGAAAATCACACGCTTTCATTCGAAGACCTGCCTGGTTAGCGGTTGTACTGTGTACTTGTCCTTGCCTGAACGTGCACGCCTGATCGAAAGACGTGCCTGCAAGGATGTAGGTTGCTTCAGCAGACACGCACGCGCGTGACTTGAATTTACGAGAAATTTCGACAGTTACACCCACGCTCGCATCGTGGTGTGTCCTGTGCTGACTGCTGACGTGTCAGACCGGAATTTAATGTGTGAATGAAAAGTAAAAATAGTGCTCGATATGCGATTGACGCATTAAACTGCGAGTTGTGAGAATAATTTAACATATGACTAACAAAACTGGAATATAATATGAGGATAAGATCAAGCAGAGTGTATTAGGTACAACCGCTTGAAATAGGGAGGAGATTACCTTGTCTAGTAGCATTTAATTGGTGATTGCACTGGTTTGCTTTTGTTCGATGGTGTTTGGACCTCCGTAGACTTATTTAGAACGCGTAGCTTTCTCACCCCGTTCGGCTTGGTTATGCGTAGCGATAGGCGCTTCCCTTTGTGCTGCTGAATTTGTGCTTAAAGTCAAACGGCTGTTTTCGAATGCCCTAGTTTTCGAACTGTTCGATGTTCGAAGATTTTTCAAGGAAATTTTGTTCACTATGGAATAATTAAGTTCGTATCATTTCTGATGGGAAGAATCGCGTCAGGCTTTCGTACGCTCGATTTTCGCCCAACTTTTCTTGGAGGAAGCAACCGCGAAAACCGAGGTTTCGTTCACTAAATGTATGCACACGCTGCAGATGGATGCAACTTGCGTATTCATTGCCGTTTACTGCGTACCATTTTGCCGAGCGAGCCTATTTTTCCATTCCGCTGGTGCATTTTTTTACCGATTCGCCGATTTTTGTCTGCCTGCGCTGGTCCCGTTTTTGTAAGGGTATAATTCTTATTTCATGTGCGTCCATATTTTTCCATCGTTATCTGTAGTCTTTTAATTAAGCGTTTTTATTAGCTTATCTTTTTCGCTTTGAAGCGATTTCTGGCGGAAATGAGCGATTGAGGTATTTGTGTGTAAAAAAATTAACATGAAAAACAGTGTGGAAGAGTGAAGTGGAGACGAGACTTGAGAACTTTGTAAGGTATCGTATTTGCCTTAGTTGATTCATTCAGTATCACAAACTAGCTTCTTTGCCCCGAGACCACCTGTAACCCGTTGGGTCACTAATTCAAAGTCCCGTTTGGCCTTTAATGATTCTTTGTGTTTCCTAAAAAAATATTAAAAGTCAAAGAAAATAATTAATTCACTTCAGTCCCAATTAACCGTAACCATGATACAATGGAAATACTTTCGTTTAATTACTGAGAAAGTAGCTTCAAATTTCTACCCTACGTTATTACTGAGAAGTGTGTACAGTTACAAGCAAGCAAGATGATCGGACCTTTAGTGTTATACTAGACGACCCGTAACCCCTTGGGAAGTCACTATTTTGAATCCCTGTTTGAATCTCTAATCATTCTCTTTATTTCTTGACAAATTTTCAAAGCCACAGAAAATAATTCATCCACTGATTCCCAATGAAATATAACCATGATACGACAGGAAAACCCTTTTTAGTAACTGAGCGATGACGTTTGAATTTTTGCCTTTTGTTATAACTGAAGAGTGTGCACGGTTACAAACATGCAAACAAGATGATCAAACTTGCAGTATAGATAATGATGTACTGTGATGGTCTGAATTTTTGAGAAGCGTCTTGACGATGAGTTTTATTCGTCGAATTAAAAAAAAAAAATTCAGCTAATTTCTGTTTAACGAAACTCTCAAGGTGCCTCAATCGTTCGTGGTTCTTAAAATTTTGTCGCCCGATTTGAGGGACATGAGCTTCGAGGATTACACACCACAGAAAGCGGTCGTCTGACATTCCCGTTTCATTGCTAAATATGAAGCTTTCGTGCGCTGTGATTCGTGCTTGCTTTATTAGCTTTATTATTATGAAAATATATCTGCTCCACAGAATTTAGAAGTATGGTCGTTTTGAGTAGCCAATGGGTGAGCCGTGACGTCACGATGATCGTGCGTCCAATGCGCAGAATAAAGTCATTATTAAAGCACGGCAAGTTGTGTCCATCCATTGGCCATTGGCTTGGCGTGGTTGCTCTGGTCACTGTGCTTGACCAATTAAATGAAAATTCAAATTTCGTCTTCGCGACGATAAAATTGGATTTTTCGTTTGGTTTGATCTGAAGAATTGGGCTTTTTTTCAACGTGTAGATTCTGTACAGCTTGTTTTTTTCAAAAATAATTTGCGATAGGCGATTGAAAGAGTAGCCAAATTCAGTAAACAGTAGCCATGTTATTATGTCAGTCGAATCGTAATGTAGACGTTAATATAGAGTTGAGTGACGTCTTGTTTGGCTTAGGGGTGAGTTACCTGCCTTTGAAACCTATGCCGCTCATTCTCTTGTCTTATCAGGTCTTTTACCGTGCTCTTTTTATGACCTCTCGAGTCGTCAGTATACTCTTGTGTCCCGCTCTTTCGAAGTATTGTCTCCAAATTTACTTCTACTATGTAGTTCGTAAAGAGTTTTCATGGAGTCCTCTACGTTTGGATTGCAAAGTCTCTTTTTTTTCATTTGGGTGGACCCGCAAGAAAGCAAGTCATGTGATCAAATTTAATGCTAAATAAGCGCGATGGAAAAATATTTTGTTCACACTGCGCCTTTATTCGCCGACTTACGTTAGTTTTGAGGAATTGTAGTTGCGTGGTCTAATTGTGCAAATTTTCTTTTTGGCAAGAAAATGAGAAGAGCGGTAACACAAACGAGTCTTTTTCCATTTTGCGCTCGAACGAAAGACTTGACAGGTCACGTGCAGTTTTACATCTTTTTACAGTACAGGTATTTTATTCGGCATATCATTTTGACGGTGAGAACTGTTCCGAGGAAGGTTCGCTTGAATGATTTTATTCGCAATTGCAGACTGAAGAGACTGAGAAATGTTATTTTCTGTTGAATTCCGTCTACGCTTCAGAAGTCATTGTCATGTTTACTTGGCGTCCATTCTCAAGTATTGTCAGTTTCCATTTGTTATAAAATTTCGTGACATATTAGGAAAACACAAAGAAGATATACAAATTTTAAAGTACATTTTATACGGCAATATCACATAACAGTTTACGCTTACAGCACAGAAGGTAGCCGTTACTTGGGAAGTGAGAATCAACACTTCAACTTACGTTACGTTACCGACGGCTTCAGTACACAATTGGTTCGCTAGTATCATTAGTAAAGGCAGGGTTCATGGGACTTATTCCTTTAATTATTTACTGAGCACTTCAATGATCCGTTGGCTATTTTAGGAAGAGCCTACGTTTCGTTGGACTTGGATTACGTTACACGTTAGTCTTACCTATGAAGTAGAGCGAAATTGTTCTTGACAATGCAAACTTGTTTCTTGTAAAAGCACCTAGGTTTCCTTATTATATTTTATAACGTATATTTCTTCTAGGTAGCCCTTCATACCCGCTAGAACAATGTAAGGCATACATAGTAACTAAAAGCACACATTGACTAATGCCCTAGTCTGCTTTTCCATCTTAAATAGATGCTGGAGTGTAGAAGACACCTATATATATACGTAGTATATAATTCAGAAATGCCAACATCTGACACTCTTGACCTCATCATTCTTGCCTCCCAGCCCACTCGTCCAGACCTATTTTTCAGGATGCATGAAAGCACGTTGAAGCGTTATATAGGTTTATTTAAATCTTGACCATTGACAACATAGCTACACCTCTCTAATCCTGACATTAAAGTCCTATCATTTATTAGTCGTTCCTGTAATACAGTTTTCACGACCTGGTCACATTTATTGCTTTTATTTCAGGGTAAGATTTCTAATAATGCTTTCATGCGATCCAAACCGTCTGAAGTGGCGGCTTCAGTTAAGCTGCCTAGGTTATACGGAAAGTGAACATCTACTGCGAGGACTCCCGATCGTGATGGGTGCATTGTACAGTATATAAATAACTTTGGAGGATCATGCTGTCATGCATGAAAGCTACGTAGGAACTAATCACAACGGCTAATGTTAACTAGTGCTACTATTTCAGAAACGCTACCTAGAGTATGCACACGCCGACAGTAATAGCGCATATGGTACCCGACTGCCGTCTAAACAGCATTATGCCTGTTCTACCTACTCGGAGAGAGAGATATATGCCTATTTTCCCTGCTTTGAGAGACAGATAAGAGTTACATCTAATATAATACCTGACTGAGAAATTGCTCACATCTCGCGTGCCCAATGCGGAGTAACTACGTTAAAAGTAAGCCGTGCAAAAATAATGATAGTATTCAGACTGACTGCCACATACGCTAATTTTTTCTGCGCCTTGATAAAATATTTATTTTCAATCGTACTCCTCTAGCTTAATTTTGAAAAGCCTTCTGTTCTCGAGAAGAGTATGACTAAGCACATTGTTTTGTACACTTACCAAGCGTGTTCCTCACAAATGACAGGTAGCTCTAGAAGTCTTGAGATCTACATTGTGAGCGAAATGCGAGTATGTCGCGATCAATAAACAACGCCACTAAAGATACACCAACTTGGCCCTAAATCACACGTAGCTATTTATCTTTATCTACCTTCCATTGTCTTCAGTTCACTTTCAACCAATAAATTTCCACTTGAAATTTTTGATTTATGCGTAGGTTAACTGGTGCGATCAGTTTTCCTTCGTTTTTTCATTTTTTTTCCACTGTTACATTTAGATTTCTACATTAACGTCTCGATTTGTTAATGATTATAATAACCAGTGCATTACATTTTTCTCGAGCTACGCACTCCACCACAATTATTGCAAAAATTCAATATTTTCTTATTTGCGGAGTTAGCTAGTGAACTGTACTCCAACTGTCATGATCTCTAATAAAAATTTCAAGTTTTTGTTCACTGTTACTTCACTCCAATTTTAAAACTTGAGTCACTTTTTCTGAAGCACTTACATTAGATTCACGTAAAAATATATATGAATTTTTATTATGGTAATTTATCTCTAGTGAGAAGAAGCTCGGTCAATAAATCATAGGTTAGATTCATTGGACGACGACGACATAGGTTCTTGGTCCTCTGTGACCGCAGGGAGTGCAAATCTGCTCTCCATTTCCTTACTGCCTTCTCGAGACAGACTTTTCTTTCTGTTTGGGTGGTCCTTCTTCATCTCAGTGATATCAATCGGATCAGGTTTCCTTTTGGGGTAATTTTTCTCGGTCTCGATGAAATCCTTCAAAGTATCATTTGCCGCAGTATCGGAGCAATTAGAGGAAGGGTTTGTGGTGTCTGCTTTGAATTCGTGCTTCGGAGTTAATGAGGGGGAAAAATCAGCGCAGCTGGACGTCCCTGAATTTTCCCGGAATGAACTCAAGTTTGGGGATTCGTTTTTCATAATCTCTGAAACGACGGTTTTGCAATCATGTGGCTCGATTTTTACGCAAGGTATTTGATGAGAGGGAAATGGTCTAGAGTTATCCGAAATTCTTCCGTCAGAGTCTTTTAGCTTTGATACTTCTTTTTCATTTGGATGCGTAGTTTCAATGGAAACTGAGGGAATATCATGGCTAGTCTGTTCAGTGAGTTCAACTGATTTCGTTTTTTGAGCACGATGTGCTTTATCCAGCAAAGGAGAAGAATGAATTTTAGCTATTGGACTCGCCTGGACGTTAGCACTGTGCGTCCTCCTGTGTGTTAGTCCGTTTCTATTAGGAGTGGCTGGCTTACTGCCAGAAATACTTAGACTTCGCGAATGTTTCAGTGGTTTATACTCTGTTGGTTGGTGCGGCGAAATCAAATGTGACGGAGATATCATGGGGCTCTGGAGTGTTGGTGTATTGGTCGTCCACGACTGAGCTGCTTCTTGATATTCCGTCGTAGAAGCGCTGCAGCTCGACGTGTTTCTTTTGTGTTGCTCTATGAAGACGTTGCGTTGGGTTTTTGTCAAGGTGCTGGACGGAGTATAGAACATGTCCTCTGAGCTCTCGTTACTCGTGCCAATTGGGGTGAGGAAATCGAGCCGGTAATACGCATCGATGCCGTGAATCTCATCGTCAAAAATGATCGAGTCCGTTCTGTTGCAGTTCCCTCCTGTACGACAGTTTTGCAGGTAGAGGTCTGGTATGTTCTCCAGTATTTTGTTGAGCGTCTTCTGCTGGTACTTGTAAGTTTCGCGTAGTTTGAACAATTGATGAGCGCTGAATTTTCTGACCCTCTGTCTCTGGAAGACGTAATTTTCGCTGACTTTGTTCATTTGTCCCACCGAATAATCGCGGACGCGGTTAACCTGCAAAAGAATTTGTTTCATAGGTCGTCATTTCCGAAGTCATCGACGCAGTGATTTGGGTAGTTCATTTTAGAAAATGAAATGACGAGTAACTATTGTCAAAGTGGGAACTTCAGTAAGACTAAATCCAGAAGTCTATAGCCCAAAGCTCTAACGTGGCTCCGATAATCGAGAGCGACACCTGTCTCTTCCTGTCGCGTTATTGTGGCAACCATAAACCTAAAATTTTCATGCACTTGATAAAACGCTATTATAATGTTCTCAAACTAGCATACGGAAGAAAATAAGAATCTATAAACAAACTTCGGTAGAGACGCAAAGTTCCAGAATTGAGTATTTTTGGCTAACGACACGCTTGTTTCATTATGTCATGATAAAAATTGAAATTTTCAGCAGCACACAAAACGAATTCTTCAACGTTGTAATCGATGCGACAATATATGATAAAAGTTTCCATCCGTGACCGAACTGTCTTTCTGTCTTCCTGAAACAGATATAACTTGAAAAATACAACGATCAAGGTGTATAAGTTGCAGGCAGATAGTGAAACCAGGCATTATGTGAAATACCTAAACAAAGCATATAGTAAAATACATAAACATTTCATGCATTCCATTGAATGACTGATCCACTCACGCGTCGGTAAGGTAGCACAATTGTAATAAGATCAGTCTTTACACGAAAGGACTGAAATTTTAGTCTTTTCGTACGATACCTGAACTTTTTAGTCTTTTCGCGTAATGCCTGGTTTCCTACCTGTAAAATATATAAGGCTGAACAATCATGAAGATGCCAGGACAGTCTTACCTGCTCTACGTATTGATCTCTGGCCGTTGTGAGCTGCTGGGCGCTGTAATCTTTGATGCTCTGCAAATTTTTGCACTGCTGCGAGTAGCTGTCGCTGAGACGCTCCATTTGCTGGTAGCAGCCCTCCTTGATCGAAACCACCTACACGAAACGGAAATATAAACTTGGTCAATTTCTATTTATGTAATTTACTGTCAAGGAATATATCATTTCATGAAATAAGCTCCATCGTGGTTTTTGCAGTCATGAGATTCAGTGACTAAGTTTGTGTCATTCAATTAATTAGTATAAAAATTTTTACCGTCATCAAATTCTGAGTTTGAAAATATAACATTCAATAAAATCAACATAATACTTGTTGCAATCATGAGATCCAGCATCTAAAAATATATCATTTAATAAATAAGTGTAACCATAGTTATTGGAATTATAAAATCCCTAGTCCAAGTATTTTAAAATTCTTGAAATTGATTTAATAATGGGAAATAGATACTTAAAATAAGGATTGTTACCAATAGCGTCCTTTTTAGATGATCACAAATTAAAGAAATTTGAAGGTAACTGTATAATAAAATAACAGAAATAGCAAAGATAGAAAATTAAAAACAGTTTCACGTATAAGTTTCTAATGACAACTGAACTGTTTTGGGCTAAAGAGTATAGCTATTTCAGAAGCAACATCCATAATTTTTTCGTACCTGGGAGTTATAATTGTCTTTTAGTCGGTCCAGTTGTTGCGACTTGTAAGCTTCGATGCTCTCCAATAGTTTCTTGACTTGCATAGCGCGCGATGAGAGGCGGTCGCGACAGCAGCAGCATTCCCAACCCATCCTGTGGAGGTTACAAAAATGAAATTTGTTGAATGCATGATCTAAGAGTCTGGCCAGTTATTATTTTTTTAAAACAAGTAATTTCATTTTGGTCAAACATCAAACAGTACTTACTTACACGAGACAAGTTTTGTTCTGGGGTAAGTGAACTGTGATATAATGAGACTTACCTATCCATGATGTATCTGATTAGCTGTACGATGAGGGTTGTGAGGAGGAAAGTCATGGCGCACGCCAAACCGAAGAGCAAAGTTTGTATTTCGAAGGACTGCATATCATCAATAGTGAGCCATAGCGAAGTCGTGGACACAACGCTCGCAAGAGCATTAACAGCAATGCATCTATAAAGGCCGACGTCATCACGAGTCATGTTTTGTATTAGCAGTTGACCAGATTTCAATGGTTGAATCTTCGATTCTACAAGACTGTCAGCATCTAAGTAGGTGATCTTTTCAACCACTTCTTTGAATTTTTCACTAAACCACGGTTGCACTTCAATGTGTTCGTGTGAGTAGTATTCTTTCGTCGGAGAAACCCATATCACGTTGGGGTGTGGAGATCCTGTAGCATTACATTCAAGAAGAGCGGTTTTACCTATTCCTCTTCTTAAGGTCACGTCTGGTGGAGATACAATGTCGGGAGCTACGCAGTCTTGGTTATAGAGGTGCTCTTCCAACTCCTGAACGGATCTCTCAATACCGTCTGTACATTTTATTGGAAGAACTCCAGTTAAGCTCGTTCTGCTACTGATGGAAGCAAAGTAGCTTGGTAACCAGAACGCATGGCAATCGCAAAGTAGAGATACATTGGTTGCAGCGAAATACGTTAAATTCAAATTCCTAATTGAATAAGGCAGCATTCTTAATAACGTATGTGATATGTCTAAAATCTGTAGCCTGTTTGATGTTTCGAGGGATTTGTCGTCAATGTTCATGAGATCGGGGTTAGAACTCAGGTCAAGTATCTCGAGGTCCCACAGTTCAGAGAATGTGTAATCACCAACTGATTGCAAACTGGTATGGTGTAGTTGGATTTCTTTTAGTTTAGGGTTATTAGCGAAAATTTTGTCAGGCAAGGAAGAGAGATTTGTGTAGCTCAAGTCTATTTTTTCTAAATCAAACGCTCCTTTGAAATGGTCTGAAAGAGCTTCGGAAATTTTAAGGTGAGAAAGATTAATTTCTTTCAAAATAGGCAGGGATGAGAGAAATGGGAGGATTGAAATATCTGAGTGTGACATATCAAGGTATTCTAGCTTCGGAAGTATGAGATACGGGGGTTGTCTCATTTTCATTCCTGTTAATATGAGCTTTCTCAAATTCGGAAGATAAACGTCCCATGTCGTCGGTTGTGCTTGTAAGTCAGTATTGAAGAGGTCCAAGATGGTCAAACTTGTCGGGAGGTATGGAAGTTTTTGTAAGGGATTATTAGACATGTCTAAACTAAGGAGATCAGTTAACATCGATAAATCTGCACCTGTTATATTATTATGCGCCAGGTTTAGTAATTGAAGATGGTTTAGCGTTTGAAGGGAATCGATGCTTCTCAAGTTACTATTAGTGATGCGGAGATGAGTCAGAGATCCAGGCAATGGAGGCGATTCGGTCACGTTTCCATCGAATATGCCGAGTTCTTTGAGATCTGTTAATTCAGCCAGTTCTCCCCGTATGTTCTTATATCCGTACAAAGTCAAAACCTTTATCCCATCGGGAAAACTTTTGGGTAGCAGGGCTGTGTCACTTGGAGAATAGCAGGTGACCCCTGTTATGAGACCGCACTTGCAATCTTCTGGGCACATGCTACGGAAATTGCGATTGATTCTTACTGAGTCCCTACGTCGGTCAGTAGATCTTCTGACGCTATCACGGGCAAGTGATGCTGATTCGAGGCCGAGGCTCCGCCATGTTTGCGGAGCGTTTCCTACGATAGGTTTCGCTAAATGTTTTGTCGCTCTATGTACTTGGTTGGAAGGCTTCACTTCTAAACGTCTTTTTTCAAAGACTGAGGGGCCTTTGATTTTACCTTCGTTGGTGTTGATAATCGGGGGTTGGGTAATTCTTCGTTGTGGTACTGACGGCGTAGATTGCTCTAGTTGCTTCCATATTCCGCCTTTGGTTTCTACGAAGCGTAAGGTAACTCGCGCCGCGCCGACTTCAGTTGCGTCGTGCAAAGGTCCCCCGGCTACTTGAGTTGGCCAAACCACCAGTGCCAGTAGCAGAGCAAACTCAAGTGTTACTCGCATCGCTGCCAAGACATGCCGCGTCGTGGCTCCCTGCTTGCGATAGGCCATTGTTTGTCGCTTGTGGCATTCACTCCTGTAAGACATTGAACCAGATATCGAAGTTAGCTACTACGTCATATTCCTTCGAACATATAATAAAGAATGTGATGAATTGATCACTTGAATTTTTATGCGGTTTAGTTCTGTGATTTTTTTCGAAATATGAGTAGAATTGGGATTATAATATAATCTATATTAATAACACATGCATCAAGTGAGTAAACGATTTAAATCACATCAAAAGTACAAAATATTTCTATTAGCTTTCGAATCAGTGAAAAACGGTGTTTTGACAATAGGCAAAATTTCTCATTTCCATATGGAATAATGAAATTAATCACTGGTAAACATCAATTCAGCGAGAGCTCCGTTTTATCCTTGAATGAATTTGATCCTTAATGGAAAAATATTCGAGTTCTATTCATTGTACACAGTAACATGATATGTGTTGATGACCTAGAAGGGGTGAAAGCAAATATTTACAGGCAATTTAGTTATCACTAGCTGGTAAAATTATAGCAAAGTATGATAGAGATTAATGTTATATTAAGTGATTAAAACTATTTTAATTAATGGTACGGTACACTCCGTTGAAACCAGTGAGGATTTCCTCATTCGTTTTCCTTGGCTTTAATTTTTAATTGCTGTGCGACGGATAATTACATGGTTTTCGCGGAACATAACGAGCGCAGTTTTCTCTGATGAGAATCGTAAGTAGACTCATTTTTACTGCTCGTGGCGGACAATTTCATTGTTGGACTTTACCTGCGTCACTACGACAACGTGCATGTGCTTTTTTGCAGAAAATATTATGAAAAAATGTATCGATTTAACTCTATTATTATAGTGATATCCTTATTCTCCTTGGATACAAAGTTGGATCCTTAAACTATGCTCGCCAGCTTTTGACTTTGCTCGCTTAACGAATTGAAGTCAAATTTTATTTGCTATCTTGAAATTTTATGTTTCTGCCGTCCAAATACGTTGATAATAAACTGATATGCTAATTCAAGAGTACGAGTAGAGCCCCAAAGATTCTTGTATTTACAAATATTCGTCGGATCTCTGATACAAAATCTAGCACAGGTGCTTAGAAGTACGGATAAATTACAGGCCTAGAGAGAAACCCACAAAGAAGCACAATGCAATCCTTATCTCGCTCGTTAGAGAACTGCCTTTAGGTTGTGTCGTAACCTAAGCCAGGTACCCGATCCTCTCAGAAGAGAGAGAAAGAGGGAGTAGATCGTAAATGGAGGAATGGTGCGACTGACCTCAGTTACGTGGGATTACGGGTTCATTTTGGGTTATAAAAGGCTCCTCTTTGGTGTAACATTGTCTCTTTATTTTTTGCTTTTTGGCCGTGACTGCGTCTGTATCTCGAGTGTGTGTGTGTATTGCTACAGCATTGGCTTCGACTCTCACTAATAATTGAGATGGCTTTGTTCACCTACAACGCTTTGTTTTGAAGTGGAGTAGCCATTGTACGAGGTTTTGTATTTTTTTCTTGTATGGAATGCATGTTTTCATTCAACGTGTTCGATCATCTACTTCAATACCTTGTCAAAATACGGCGTGCAACGAATCAAGTTGCTATGTGATGTCCCGTATTTTTAGTCTAATGTCCTCATTGTAATCTCGGGTGTTCTAAATTGCATCGGGCGCTGACGATCCTCAAGATACTTTTTAGTTAGGGTCGCGCAAGTTGCACTTGTTTACTCATGATAACTCCCGTTAGCGTTCAAGAGTGTACTCCACAGCACTCTCAACGAGAAGTTTTCTGGACGTGTCAGAGTTTCCTCTAGTCACTAGTCTGTACGAGATGCAGATTACGTCGAGCGAGATAAACGTTTTATTTACGTCCTATATCGGAGAAGTGCCTGCGTTGTATCGATACGCGTTGAGGGTCCGCACTGCATAAATGACACACAGAAATATTTCTTCGTGATTGAACACCCGGGAGTTCATTACCACCTATGTTGGCATATCCCGCGTTTAACTATCTTACGCCAAACTGTGCCTGTGCTATAATGAGAAGCAAGCGTTGGTATTGCGTGCCGTCCCGCATTAAAGTTGCGCAGCTGTTGCAGCTGTAGAGCGCTGCTCCTTTCCCGTCTTGCGTTCTTATTCTCACCGCTAGCAACTGCAGCTGCATGTGCTCGCGTCTTCGTGGTATGTAGAGTAAGGACTTGATTATTCTGGTCAGTTCTCTAGCTCTTACTGCGTTACATTCGGATATCTGGCACTTGCATAATGGTGTTTGCTACACTACACACTACTGCCAACGCTTGCTCATTTGTTATAAAGGTTTGCAGCTGTTGTGTTATGCAGTCTTATTTTTGTGTCATAATTTGGACCCGAGCGGTATTACTTCCTCTGCATTGCACCTGTAAATAGGTAACTTAGGTTTAAAATATTTTTAAGTTCTCGGGTAAATTCATTGTCATCTGAGCTGTTGTTGTATCACGAGTAATTTTCCGTATTGAAATCGTTACAGTTTCTAGGTCATGCTGCCAGAATGATGCTCAGATAAGTTTAAAATGTGAAATAACGGTCAAAGAATCAACTACCTGATGTGTTTGTTGCCGAATGCTGATAATAAAAGTGTACAACAATGCAAAATAATTGTCAAGGGGTCAACGATTTGATGCGCGTGTTCGCAGAATGCTGATAGGTAGGTATAAAATGCAAAATAATGGTCACAGGATCGACAACCTGGTGTACTTCTTGCTGGCTGTGGTCACATAGAACACAGAGTAATCGTAGCACGTACATAGGATGGCTTTTACCAGGCTTAACGAAGTGCGCAATTGTGCGTAGAGCTCGAGTTGTGTGCGCGCTGCCAGCATCCGATCTCAAACAAAACGACCTTGACCAAATAGACTTTTTTGCGTTAACGTGCGTGGAGATTTTGAATGTTAAGCGTTGCGTCAAGTATTTGTTTTTTCTTCTTCGTGTGAATGCACGTGTATTTACTTATTACCTATTTGATTCCAGTGCATTCAACTCGAAGCCTCTGCGTCGTAACATTGAGTTTATTGAATACGTCGTATTCTGCATCTAAATTCGGAAGCGAAATGGAGAAGTCGCGGCATCTAAAAAGCTGTAATACAACGCAAAATGCTAACTCAATTGATGATAATTTATTGTGAATCTATTAATTTGAAGTAAAGTTCAACACTGATCAAAATTCAGCTTGTGTACGAATAATTAGAAAATTGGTAGATTGTAACTGAGCTCGTATCCAAAATAATCCAATTGATGATATTATGTTTTTAAAATCTATTTATTTGAAGCATAATTCAGTACTGATTAAAATCTGGGTTGTCTATGAACGAAAACAAAATTGCTGGAGTGTAGCCGCCGAGCTCGTGACAAGTGGCGTGTTTCAACTCCCACTTCCTCTCCGTGTGATCGAGTTGCGAGTGGCGGCGTGTTGCGATGTGTACGAGCAGCGAACTGTTGTTTTCTGATATGCCAAGCGTTCCTTCTCGAGTTCATCACTTCCAATGGTCGATCACAAGTTACGTGGTAATGGTAGTTCATTATCGAACCGCATCTGTAATAGAAACAATCATACTTCTCCCGAACAATCTGCTCCCTTTGTGCCACTCATATCAAGTTACACGGCAGTGTTAGTAAAAAATTACCTCTTCTATATCGTAGAAACACTCTCATCCTGAACAGCTTCTGTGCTCGCGTAAGTCTCGTCAAAGTTTACTTGCCCCGTCTCCAGCAAGGCCGGATCAGTAGCAGTCTCACCTCGTCTCGCGCTGAGGTGGTGCTGCTGCAGTGCATAGAGCCGGTCTCCCGCAGTGGCTGCCCTGTGACTGTTGGCTCTGTGTCACAACATGGAACACTTCCTGGCCAGTGTTCTAGTGCTGCTCATTAGACGCCTAATTAAACATGTGCGCCGCCACCTTAACACACCGCATCTCTAGTATATACTTGGAAATCTGAAATAAGGGCGTTCTTCGTGAGAGAAAATGTTTAATCAGCATTATTTATTAACTTTTAATCACAGTAAGCAATGAAAAATGAATTCATGGAATAAATAGATTATTCTTATTGCTTTTCTCACATTGCCCTATGACTCCCATTTCGATCAGGTGTTTCTCAGGTGATTGGCTTTTTTCATCCGGTTTCCGGCTGTGTTGACTTGTTTTCCGCTCATTAAGAATACAGCAACTCTTCAGCAATGTACAGAATTGTCATTTCAGCTTTAGAATAGTTTCAAGTGAAATCATTTATTCTTATGCCAGGGTCAATTTTCGTTTATGATTGGGTGATAAATAAAATGATTTTAAATACTTGTTTTACATTTATGGGTATTGACATTATTTACATAGGTATCCTTAGCACTAATTACTGTAACAAAGCACAATACAAGTTTTGTAAAATAAATAAAATGTTCTATTTCTTGAATTTTAAAGAAAAGAAGGGTAATAACCTATTAGATTATTACAAGTGTTGTAAGTAATAAATATTTAGTACTTATTTTAGTATTGCTTTCTAATATGCAATCTCGCATTTGACATGTGTAGTTCGTTAGATAATTGCAGATACATTTTACACACACAAGATGTACTGTATTTACTATTTTTAACGATCGAAAAAGATGATTTAATGATAAATATTCCGGTTTCAAACGTCAACACTCAACATACAACACACATCACCTTCACGATAGGTAAAGACTCCTAACGTTCACCAGGAAAAATTGCACTTTTAACAACGGATCGTTTTTGAGTTATAGTAATGGAAGTTAATCTCTGACGACCTGATTGGTGAAGGAACAGCAAAGGTGACTTCAAGACTTCAATTTCAAATGTACTCATTTGGTAGCATCAAAATGAGAACATCAAATAAAACGAAAAAGACGTTGAGATTTTAGTTACGAGTGCTTTTCAAGTGCGTATCTCAATCGATGTAAGGTATTTTAATTGAGCAAGCATTCATGAGAGGGAATTATGTTACAGGCACGATATCCGTTGGCAAGCTCCATCTTTCTTCAGTACGAAAACTGGTGTGTCTCGTTTGTCTGTCTCTATTTTCCGAGAATATCTTCTACATCTTTGCTGATGATAGTAACTATGGAATTATTCACTGTGGGGGTGATTAATATGTGTTTGGCGAAATAGAATAATAGGCGATTTCAAGATCAATGCGAGTTTCGCTACACGACACCCTTACTTCGCAACGACCAACTTTAGACTGACTGAGCGCGAAAAAAAAGATGGACTAGAACTCGGTGGTGATGGTGACGAAGCTGGTGGTGGTAATGGTGCAGTTGCTGGTGCTGCTTCTACACCGTTTTCTGTCGATCCGCCTCCACATTGAATGCTCGGTCGATCCAAAAGCTAGGCCTGTGGATTTCCCAATAAAACGAAAATATCATTCTATGCAACATGGTGCTGACACTTTTTACGGAGTTTCAATTTTGTCCTACCTGGTATGAATTCTTGTAAAATATGGATACGTAGAGAAGTGATGCTACGGAGACATGCCGCTTTTCATCTTTCCGCTAACACAGCTGTTGTTTGACGACACTGGAGACCGCTGGCGCTGTCATGGTCGTTGCTGCTGTTGTTGTTCTCCTCCCTTCCATTTCCTACCCTCCATCTCCCTGCCTTGGCTAGCTGCACACTCTCAGCGGCTGCACCTCCTTCCTTAGATTTTTTTCTTCCTATCCTTTTATAATTAGTAAGCCGCTTATTGCTCCGTATCACAGCTACAACCGGTGTCCGCTCATGGTAAAGGTTTCCGCGCGATGGAACGATGAAGGCAAAAGGTGGATTGTGTGTGCGTGTTTGAGGAGGAGTGTGAATTCTACTCTCCCGTGATTATCGCGCTATTTTGCTCAGTAGATTGATTTATTTTCGTGTAGCTTTTTTGTTTCTACAATCCTCTTAAGGCGCTAATTTTAAGTTACTTGCCAGCAAGAATTTTTTCGCTATTCGCAAAAAAAGCTCACTGATTTTTTAGTTTTCCAGGTTCGTTGATTTCTGATCATAAACGTTAGTGACGGCGTGCCGTGTAAAATGTTCAGGAGGAGCTCGCGTAGGATATTCAACACGCATGTTATTAAGCTGAATCCGTCTTTGAACGGTCTTTACCACATGTCGGTGTACGTTGCTGTGCACCCGCTTGGTGGGTTCGCTCTCTCCGGGGTTTTATATTTAGCTTTAAGAAAACTGTTCATCCTCGTCGCTTGTCCAGGCCTTGGATTATAGGGTAAATTGAGCTTACTCTGTGGTGCTGAATAAATTAAGCTTACTCTGGGGTACAAAGTAAACTAAGCTTACTCGGAGGTACTAAGTAAATTAAGCTTACTCGGAGGTACCAAAAAAATTAAGCTCACTCTTGGGAACCAAGGAAAATAAGCTCACTCTGGGGTACTAAGGAAATTAAGCTTACTCGGAGGTTTCTATATTTGCGAGCAAACTGATGCACGATGATTGGTGGGAAATATTATTCTTTCGTTTTTGCGCAGCTTTAGCTTGGCTGCCGGGACCTCAATCTTTCGTGCCTACTTGGCTATTTTTTAGCTTCTTTCCATTTTCATGCCCTTTTAGCTGATTATTCGTTATCTTCTCTTCTCCTCCCTCTGAAATTGCCGTTTCTTTGCTCAAGTAATCATGTGTGGGGACATACCTACCGAAGTTCCGTGTTTTTAAAATCCGTAATAAATGGGCTCTTCTTTTCTCTCTCTTCCCCCCCTCCCCCTCTTCTTTCGTCACTCTTTTCCCCCTTTTTTCCCCCTCTTTGGATCGCATTTCATATCGACAGAGAGTTTTAAACTCACTAATAAACTAATCTAGTTTAGGTTTTGCTTGTCTTACGTGGAGATGCCCAACCAGCGCTCATTTGTTCCTTTCAAACAATGTGTCTAATCATTAGACACATTGTTTGAAAGGAACAAATTTGAAAGGAACTTATTAGATTTCGCAACGATTACATTAGACTCTAATGTAATCGTTGCGAAATCTTCATGGTACAGGGTGTTCCAGAAGTAACTGACCTTTGCGTTGATGAGTAAATAGGATACCAAATTGTACGGCGCAGAAGTAACTGTCCCGTTTAATTTGGATACCACATTTTAAAAGGACGCCTTACAATTTGGTATCCTATTTACCCATCAACGCAAGGGTCAGTTACTTCTGGAACACCCTGTACCTTGTCGCATCTTCATTCTAGCTTTTACTTTTACTTCACTTCGTTCCCGATCTTTCTTGTCCAATTTCTACCTGCATTTTGTGGTCGTTGGGATGAATTGTAACCTCATTGTTCAAGTTTCATCAGCCATTCTTGTTATCTTTTGTTGTTCTATGCTCTCGAAATGTCAATTCTGGCATGTCTGCGTCAGCTACAGCATTAACCTTCTCTTTGTCTCATGAATGCCTGTCTGTGCTATCGTGAAGAGAGTGTGCATGCTGATAGCACGAGGTCTCTACTAACCCCCCAGAGACGTTCTTGTAAGGATTGAAAGAGATAGCCTCTCAAAAGAATATGTGCTCCGACTCGATGCAGTGGTAAGATTCTGTTGCTAAGTACGGGGTGATTCTTAAGTCTGTCATGTTCCGAAAGCAGTTATGAGTAATCGTTCCTCGTTATAGGCATATCACCTACCCTTCATTTCTTTCTCGTGCTCATTGTTTTCTCGTAAGAGTTAAGGATATGTCAAAATTCTTCCCTTTAGTGCCATGTTTATTCGTGCCTTCGCAGGCTATCTAATTATAACAGCACCACAACGTGCCCTCACGTACCTCTAACTCGTGTCACCAAGACTGGACCCCAAAGTAACACCACAATTTACTGTCACCAGTGCGGAGACTTCATTGCGGTGGGAGCGGAGGAGGCTATGACGCCGTCTGACGTCATCGCGGCCTGCGACATCACCTTTTCGTGCGTCTCCGACCCTCAGGTCGCCAAAAACGTGAGTTTTGCCCTCGTGTGCAGCGCCGTGCTGCTGCTGCTGCGGTGTCTAGCGGCCTCTCTCGCTGGTCACCTCCCGGAACTTTCATCGTGATTTTGAAGATAGAGACCATCGGTAGCAAGTAGAATAGTTCCTTAATCTGTTGAACTGGAGGCGATTGAAATCGTGTGTTGTCTTGAGGTATCTGTAGGTTAATCGGCTCTAGGACTGTATCTTTTCGGGTACTTTGTTTATAATATTTTCCGTTTGAATTTTACTCTCAGAATTTTTACGTGTGCGATGTATTTCCCATTGGTTGAATTTTGTGTTCTTTTTTTAATAAATCACGTGTTTTTGATATGGAATGGCACATGTAATATCCAGCGCATCCGTTTTTTTCTGTATCATTTAAGAATTCATGCGACGCACGTATGCACGAATGTCTCTATACAATGCAAGTCGCACCTCGCTGCGAAATGCATGCGACAATAGAACAAATACCGTGACGTCAGGGTTCCCTGTTGCCGCAGATGGTGTTCGGCAACTGCGGGGTGCTGCAGGAGATGACGGCCGATAAAGCCTACGTTGAAATGACCGGCATCGACGCCGAGACCTCCCAAGATCTCGCAGACGTGAGTGTTAACCCTGCACATAAGGTTAAAATCTGGCAGCCGTG
>VOMN01118794.1:0-14620 GCA_014899125.1 Orchestia grillus | reverse complement strand
TCACTCGCACGTGCTGCACATCACTCGCACGTGAGGCAGTCTCAGTGAGCCTCGCACATCACCTCGGTACGCTGCCTCAATGATCTATATTTTATGTTTTATTATTTTATTTTATCATACAGAAGAGCTTTAAACTTCTTTTTCTTTTGGGAATCATGAATTATCACATGTCTTTAGCACCGGCTCGAATTATGATGAATTTTTTCTTAACGGCAATAAATAATTTACGTGATGAAGATAGCATTCAAGTTTTAATGATGGAAATTGTACAGTGAATAAGCAAAGGAACTCTTAAATGTACTAGCGATAGCTAAACAGTAATTATGGAGCTTCGCTTAGTAGACGTTAAAATTAAAACTAGCCATTGTATTCATATTCCACGTGCTTCACTACTAAACATGCACGAGATATTGAATAAGTGGCCACGTCTGATCAATCGGATTGCCCTGAAATGGTTTCAGATGAAACCGCTGAAATTGTTCGAAAGCGCGCTATCTTGACACCATTTGCCGCAACGGTAAAACTGGCAAAAAATTGTCAGACATTAAAAAACAGAACTTCACCACAACTTTCCTAGCATCACTAATAAGCAGTCGAGCAATATCAGTGGCACAAAACAAACAAGATGATTTGAATGAACAACGAAAAAGTCCCTTGAACGACGCAACGGCGACAACCTCCCTCAACCGCGGCCTCTCGGCGTGTGTTTTGAGTTGGGATCCTGAGGTCAGCGACTTGATGCGGAGTGCTCACATGCGTGACAGCGCGTGTTTAACACGTGTGTATGTGTGGACACAACGTGTCTGTGCCTGCAACGTGCAGGGAGTACGCTATGCTAGTCAGTTAGTACGGATGGTGAGAGAGAATTGATTTTGAGCTTCAAGCAACGGCTATAAAAACGAGATCTACTGTTTGAAAAAACCGAACGCGTGTTAGAGAAATTCGAACTGGCCTTTTTATCGCTGGGGAATACAAGTTATGAGAAATTTTACTGAGCAAAACCTGCTACGAATATCCATTTGAGGGATCTTATTAAAAAATCAAAGTTTTATTACCAGATCCAGTGAATGGTATGGAGGATTAAATTCTGGAAGCATATCCCTGACGTCTTGAGTTGGTGCTTTCAAAGGAAATTCTACGAACTGCTAGCAAGCTGTATGAACTCCACAGGATCTAAATAGAAAAATATTTCGCATGCATGAATTACAAAAACAAATTTTTCCTTGCGGCCAACGTTCGTGGCGATGAAATTTCTCAAATTCTTACACCATTGCACCCTATAAGCCGCAATAAGATAAATCAGTAGGTGTATAATTAATCAACGTAATTGAAGTTAGAAACTGTGATTTGAAGACAAACTTACTGAATCTCAGCACGATGCAGTTTCGAGAAAGAAGCAGGACCGCGCTCGTATTCGTGACGCGAAAAATGAAACTGTGCGTACCTGCTTCGACTAAACTCGAACTGCATTCGGGACTAACACCAGCCCTTCACTCCCCTAACCGCGAGCAATAAATCTATAGTAAGGCTTACAGGTAATGTTTCTACAATAGTTGCAAGACCTCGTACATTCAAAATTTAAAACGTGTGTAGAAAATTCACTCCATTGGCAAGAGCACTTCTGATAAAAAAAGGATAATTCTCAAACGATTTAATATTCGCTCCAACAGTAAGTGCACATTTGAGAGTGGATGAGATTTTAGCAATTTAAACAATTATTGCCACAGGAGTTATATGAATTAAAATTAAACTAGGATTTGAACAAAAGAGGTCAATGTAGCTTAGACAAATTCCTTTCAAGCTTTTTTACATTCAAAGAAACGGCCAATTTACATGTAAGTCATCCGTCGGAAAAACCTATACTTCAATGAACTTTTATTGATGGCTATAAATTGAATTATTCCAGGATTCATTGCAATGGAACTCACAATTTTCACTGGACTTGCGATATGTCTCGAACATTTTTTGCTGCTAAAGAAGGCTGCTGCTTTAACTATTTCAGATCCTAATTCAACGCCCTCCACTTAACACGGGCTGCCCCCTCAGGGGGAATAGGATAGGCCATAGGCAATAGAGGTAGGTTAGGTTTGTCTATCCTATGTTATGGGGACTAGCACCCCCAGGGGAGCACTGCTAGGCTACCTCAGCTTTAGATAGGCCTTCGGGACTTCTATCTTTCGTGCCCACTTTGCTTCTTTCCATTTTCATTCCTTCTTCGCTATTTCTTATTTGTCTTTTCTTCCTCCTCCTTCTTAAGTTGCTGTTTCTATGCGCAGGGGATCTTGTGTGGGAACACACTTTGTGCATAGATTTCCCGTTCTCCTAAGTCTATACTAAATGGTCCCTGCGCTCTCGGTGCGAGATAGACTGAGTTACTGAAGCGCTGCTACCGCCACCACCATTACTACTACTACAACGGGCTGCCCAAACGGTGTCGAGAAGTGATCAATTTTTGTGAAAACAGACCCAGAGCAGAGCGAGGGGCACCTGTAGGGCAAGGGGTGCCTGCAGGGCAGGTAAATAAACGGTAAACAAGTAATTGGAAGGAAATTAATTCCAACAGAAAATGTGAGCAGATACTGGTGACAGAGCATTTTATGACTATTGAACGTTATATGAATGTAATGACATACCAAATAAACGACATCAATCAATGCCTAAATAACAGCCTCTACACGCTTTCGAAACCGTCCCCGTGCAGTAATGAGGTGAGTCCTGGGGGAAGGGGGGGGTAGGGGTTTGTCGTGGCACAATAGCTGCCGTGAAAACCGCATCCTTGCTGAGTAGGTGCTTATTGGAGGCCCTCTCTAACACGCCCAAAACTAAATAATCCAAAGAGTTTATGTCAGGGGAGCATGAGGGCCGCATTCGAGAAAGACCAAAGCATGCCTGGCAGCTCCGGCTGTTTCTGATTACTCAGGAGGCACTTGGTTCATGCCATTCTATTCTCCCGTGTACTCTCGGATATGAAATGGCCTCTTCGCATCATGTACGACTTCTGACACAGGTCGTCATAAACCACACGTTGAATGGTGGCCTCATTAACCTACAGTTCCGGTCTGAGTGTAGACATAGACTTCCTAAAATCCTTTTAGAAAACTGCTAGGACGAAAGTGATTAATTTAAGCGCTTTGTTCCTCTCTGAGTGCCCTTAACCTGTTAACGGGTATTGACATCATATGATGTCGGGGTAGTTGTTGCATTCACACGGTCGCTGTCGATTACACATACCGTGTGAATGTAACACCGGTCACCTGGGCGGTGACCGTTAACAGGATAATATAGTTTCCTGTGAAACACGGCTTCCTCTTTACCACTGGCGCCCTCCAGTTCTCTCCGAATTCGAAGACGAATGGCCAGGCAAATTTTAGGGAGGCATCGACATCTGAATCGGAGCGCCTGGCAGCCAAAAACATCATGCCAGGATAACTCTTCATTTTCTGAGTTAGCTTAGGTTTTGCTGCTGTAATAAAAAGGATTGTGTAACGAGAACAAATACGATGTGTGTCGTTTAAAATGTACCTTCTCAAGTACCAGCCGAGCCCGGCACATTGCATTGGCTTAGTGCGAAGCAGTGTAGGGTCGAGAGCTCGGCCGACTTTACACTCACCCGTATTTCGGTAACACAAAGAGGCGCTTTTATTGCAGTCTGAAGACTAGTAGGAGACAGAACTCAAGGCTGGGCAAAGGAAGTTCTGCTTGGGCCTCTAAATGCATGCCTAAATTTGACTGGATTCGACCCGATGAGGAAGTTCAAACTTAGTTAACTTATGTCTATTTAAAGAAAAAAGGTTAAAAAGTTACCGCATCTCACAATGAGCAGGAACGAAGTCGATGATGGCTAACATTTCCCACGGGGGTAATATTTCCCATGGCTGGCATGCCTGGTCTCGTTCAAGCCACACACTCGTTTTTAAAGCAGACGGATTAAATGATGCAAAATCCTGAAACTTCCACATCTAGAAGAAAACGGAAAGTTTCTCCGCCCGCGTTTCTGCTCATCTGTAGTTTTACTGTAAGCTGAAGAATTCACGATTTATTCTTTTTCACTAATTTCGATACAAGACCTCAGATGCAGTTGGGATCGAATGTGTGATACCGATCACGACTCATGTTTTCTCCTTGAAGCTCGCTCTGAGAAACAATGATTTTTATCGAGCTGTGTAATGAAATCGTTTAACAAACTTAGCAAGATGATGAGCGAAACGCAAACTATGAAAACTTTCAATACACACTACGACTCTACCATCATCGAGAGAAACTTAATGATGATGCCACTGGTGTCCTGTTTATTGTTGGTAACGTTCATCCCTTGAACCTGTATTTTCTACGAAGGTGACAGAAAAAACAGCACGGTTTCTATGTAGGTCAGCTAAGTCCTACTTCGTCCAGCCCGCCTTAGAATTTGAAAAAGCGGTTCTGCTGCAAGTTTTTCTCGGTGACGCCGCGAGGCGGGAGATGAGGAATCCCGTCGCACATCGCAGGCCTCAAACTATGTTGTGGTGGGAAAATACGAGGATGGAACGAGTTCTCACATTCAATTTCTATTCCCATTTGGCCTGAGTGACTTGCATAAAATCAGAACATGTACGTGAAACTGAAGAGAGTAAACTGGGCTGAATTACTCAATTTTGTGGAAATAGAAGCCGCTGTGTCCTGCGTGTGGACTTAAGCTGAAATAGAAATGTAGAGTCGGCCACTGAGCTTAGAATTAATCGTTAAATTAGGCGCGCTGGGACTGGGAGAGTGGCAGACGCACTGGGACTGGGAGAGTTACAGACGCGCTGGGACTGGGAGAGTAGCAGACGCGCTGGGACTGGGAGAGTGGCAGACGCACTGGAACTGGGAGAGTGGGAGACGCGCTGGGACTGGGAGAGTGGCAGACGCGCTGGGACTGGGAGAGTGTCAGACGCGCTGGGACTGGGAGAGTAGCAGACACGCTGAGACAGCGATCTAAGGAGTTTCGCTGAAAGGAAGATCTAAGTGGACACACTCATAAATTTCAGGGGGCTTATAATTATGTACGAATAAAAAAGAACGTTTTTGATTTTAAGAAAGCCGCAAATGGCGCTCAGCTTTAGCTCTCCCACCATGGGGATCTGTTTTGTGGTTCGCCAGTGCTGATGTCGAAAACAACACAAGTGAGTAATGCAGCTCGTGTTACTCAGACCCCCAGTCAAGTCGCTTCACCTTTGCTAGCACTTCCCTCCAAATCGAGAACTAAAGAGCTATAAATTGTAAAGGTTTTCTTCTTCGTATTGGGAGCCCACTTTCGTTCATCAAATTAGAGTGAATGTTTTTTTACGCACAGCTAGACAAACGAAGCGAAATTATGGTAATACGATACCAAAGTGCTTCCTTTTGAATGTTTTTAGGACTAAATGAAGCGAAAATAAATAGATTCAAGTTATCAAGATGCCAGTACCTCGTAATTGAACATCATTAATTCTTGAATCCCTCTTTAACAATCTTAAAAAACGATTAATGTGAATTCAGGGATATTATTTCAGAAAATGAACTTACTTCCCACATTTTGTACGGCGATATTTTACAGTCAATTCGGCGACAATAATCTGTAACGGGTTAATCAAAACATGAAGTGAATCCTCACACACACAACTGGACGAGTAGAACAAAGAAAAAATCCTCATACACACACAACTGGACGAGTAGAGCAAAGAAAAAATCCTCATACACACACAACTGGACGAGTAGAGAAAAAAATTCTCATATACACATAACTGGACGAGTAGAGAAAAATAAATTCTCATATACACATAACTGGACGAGTACAGCAAGGAAAATCAACAAAATCTACGGTAGATTGTCGTTGCTTTCGAGCGCATCTTGACAAAGTTAGCATGAGAAAGTCAACATTCTGAGAAAATCAACAAAATCTACTGTAGATGGTTGTTGATTCCAAGTGCATCATGAGAAAGTTTAACCGAAAGCCCGAGAACAGTTCATGTGTCCACATTTCTAGCACGTAAATGAAGTACATATAATATTTCTAGTTCAGGTGTTAACATTTGTAGCACGTAAATG
This sequence comes from Orchestia grillus, assembly GCA_014899125.1. Taxonomy (NCBI): domain Eukaryota; kingdom Metazoa; phylum Arthropoda; class Malacostraca; order Amphipoda; family Talitridae; genus Orchestia; species Orchestia grillus. The sequence goes on along the minus strand of VOMN01118794.1, from coordinate 8,575 downwards.
AAGTACATATACTATTTCTTGTTCAGGTGCTGTTGAGCGTCACGTTACCTGTAATGCCATTGTTCATAGCGTTATGCATGACGTCCGCATATTGAAGAACAGTGCGTAACGAGGTAAATAAATAAGAGTGATGGCGTCTTGAACTTGAGCCCAAAACTATTCCCCTGATGGCACTACTCTTCGCTATCACTTATTGACTGGGAATTAGCTCAAGTATCAAAATGGTTGAAAATTTGACGATAAAAACCCCGGTTAATTTACTTATTTCAGGAATCTGTAATTTTACGAGCATAATTTATAAAAAACAGACTCTAGTTCGGCGACCAATGCAACATTTTTGAGGGGCTCTTGTAGAAATTTCGGACCCGCGATAGATAAGAAGTCTATGAACATCATAAATGCACGCGTACTCGTAAACTTTGAAGTAATGAAATCCCAAAAATAGTTTAAAGTCGCATGCTTTTGTCAGAATCAGTAGAGATGTGAATAGCCCATCTGCACTGCTTGCATTCTCATTTTCATTTCATTTGTGATTAATGAAATTTTATGAAAGTTTAGCAATTTTCAATAACCTCATACAATACAACTGCCACAGAAAACTACAAAATACACATTTAGAATACATGAAAATACATAAGCCACCAACATAGGCGTCTGGTCGGAGCCTTGTTCTTTGACCTGTTGCCAGATCCTTGTTTTTAATTTCCGCAATAAAACTTTGTTTTTAATTATTTAAACAATAAAAATTGCATTTTTAACGATTTGGTTGCAGGTGGGGGGCTTAAAAAAATACATACATATGAATCGATGTTAAGATGTTCCTGGTGATATCCGAATTTTCACCACGTGTTTTTTGAACCATCGCTGCCAGGGGCGGTTATGCGAAACTCGGCTGCGGCTGGAAAACTCTACAAAGAAAATCCTTTCAGCAGCAAAGAGCTTCTTGCAGGTCTGCACTTGCTAGGAGCGCGTTTGTCTTCGACAGCTTGTGTCCCAAATAGATATATGTGCTCTAATAAAAACTGGGATTTCGAAGTTCGATGAGTTGTAAAAAGTCCACTATTAAAAACTGAAATTACGAGAAAACTAGCCTCAGGTTTACGACCGTGTCATGAATCACACACCGCCCAATACCCCTAATTTACGTGTAAAGAATAGGATCATTTATTCCTCATAAAATGATAATACGAATGACTGGATCCAATGCCTCCACGTGAGACCAATAATGAAGTGTTACTGGTAACTGACTCCTCATCGGATACACGTATTTTGAAGCAATTTAGCGGTCAACGCACGGTGATAGTTGCTGCAAAAGTGCATCTCAATGTATTGCGGACTAGAGATGCAGGGCAGTAAACAAATGACCCACAAACCTACCATAAAGACGAGTGCTGAGCGCGGGTTTGAACGGGTCTACAAAAGTTATGTACAAATAGTTGTCAAATAGATTGTTTCAGGCATGGCACCTTTGTATTGTTCCTTTAATAACAACCATGCATACAGTAGCTGAGGTGGTGCCATTGAGTATAAGACCGTTAAAAGGGATGTATGGATTTCTACGTGTTGTTCATTATAATTAATAAACGGTAGAGCTGTACTCTAACGCCTATGTGTATGTTTGGTCAGATTAACTTGGTTTGGAAAGCTAAAATGATACTCGATAGGCGCGGGAAACTGGTTCAGCATATACAATTAAAATATTGAACCATATTTAGAGCAATAAATGAGAATACAAACTTAACAAAAACATTCCTGCAGCATATCTCGGCCCACAACCGACAGCACCTCAAGCTATCGAGCACAAAGTGCGATACGTTTGTTTTTATTAAGGTGGATTTGAAAGACGCTAAGCAGTTCAAACATTACGCAGGTCGGTATTGTACGTTTCTTAAGACAGTTCAATATTAAGCGTTCTCTTGATTTACCCTATGTTAAAGGAAAGATATATTGCGTCTTCAACCTCAAAACTTAATTGACGATTTGATTTAAAATTGATTTAAAATGAAATGAAATTAGCTCTCAAATTAAATTTAAAAAGTTAAAGACATGTTTTCTAAGTATTAATTAGGGATTCGGAAAGTATTTTATTCATACTTATCTAAAAATGACCGTTAGAGATCTGGTCCCAATGAAATTATTGGTTTCCAAAATAGTCTATTCCAAAAGCTATTACCGGAAAATATAAAGCGCTGACTGGTCAAGGCGTTATTTTTAGCCTATAGCTTCTATTCCTCAAAACCCTTCCACAGTATATTTTCATGTGACTATTTTTTCTTCGTCGAAAAGTCAGCAAAAATTATTCTATCCTTGTCAAGTTGAAAAATCATTGAAATCCCCCGTAGTCTTTTTGTTTTTTCTTCATTTCTCCTTTGATCTCTTTGGTAGTCAAAAATCTACTCCAAAGTGGAAATTTCTAATGCCTGCAAATTCTATCTACCGTAACGACATGATCCAAAACTCGTGTCAATCTTGACAGAAATAACAACAGAGGAAAGATCTATTGCACTCCCTACGCATGTGAGTGCTTCGTATGACCTATGGATAATTTTCATTCATGGCTGAATACTATTGAGCACCTACGAAAATCGACCCTCATTCCCTTGCTTTGACACCCACTTTAATTTGAATGTCCGAGTCGTTCAGATCCTGTAAAAGTGTAACAGTTTCAAGATATGTTGCAGGGCCTATTATTCCTTCTGGCTGGTTGTCAAGTTTCTCCCAGAACATCAGGAAATGATTGAATCCAATCGTAAATAGCTGCTTTTAGGCGGAGTGGAACACCTGCAGATTATTCTCGATGCGCCGATGGTGTTTTGCTTCTTTTAAATTCGGTAAAAATTTATTGATAGCCCAAATTCTCCTTGTGTTCGTTTCCAAGAAGTTAAAAATTGCGGAGTCTTAGGAGCTACTGGAAGCAGTCGTGGCATGAAAACCAAGAAACAAACATGAAGTCCAGCCTTCAAATTCCAGAGGTTTAGTGAAGCAATTGCTTGTTTGTTGTCGAATATAATAAAGCGTACTAACGTACCTGGAAAATTTTCCTCAATACACATACTCACATAAAAAATATACTTTTACTTACATTTTTACATAAAAATGTATTGTATTGCATGTAAATAGCAGCTTATGAAGCAACGGCGTGTATCTGTTCAGGCTTTTAAAGGTCTTAGTGGGCCTGAAATATTTTCTTGCAGAATATGTTCAATAACAAAGTATTTTTCGATACACCGTATAGCTATAAAAAACAGACTATTTTGATCACAAAATGAAATTTTGCTCTCTAAACGAAATCATTTCAGGATCGTCACGACGATCACAGGGCAAACAACTGAAACGCGGAGAATTTTATCCAGCACCTCGAATAGATGCAATTCAGGGTAATTAGTCGCTTTTCAGTCTTTAAAATCACTCATGTAAATAAAATTATATAGTTATGAGAAGTTATTCTCAGAATAATGTCATTCTAACAAGATTCACGTGAAATTTTTATCCATTGATCTCAAATGTTTCGGTCCCTGGGCGAAACAAATTCAGTAAAAAATAATAGTGCAGGTACTACGAAAGTTATGAATTACAGCAATGTAATAAATAATCCTCAAACATCATTCTTAAATCGAAGACTCAAAGGTAGAACATAAAATTTTTTAATATGAAGTTGCCGATTAGTCACTTTACTTCCGGTAGACTGTATAGAAAAATTATGTAAATAGGGTAAAGAAATCGTTGATACAACACTGCATTAAGCTCTTACGAATTAATTTCTCCGAAAGGCTTTAATTATAATTGGTTTGTTCTATAAAAAAAATGCCTTTCAGTAGAAGTTAAAATAATTATTCTAAAGCTGTTTTTTTTAGCATTAGCTGACATTTTTTTAGCATTAGCGCAGCCGGAAAACTTAGTCGTAAACTTCAGGTGCCAATTAAATACATGAAAATAAATAACCTCCCATAATATTCAATTTGGTTTTCTTTACATTAGAGCTATAACAAAATTTAAACTTTATCCTGCACTTCCGTACGTTAAGGTTGTCAATGCTTATGCGAATGAAAATTACTTCCAATTATTTAACGTTGCGTAAAAAGAAGTTATCAGTTCACCCGAGAATGTCTTAAGCTCCCTGATCCATCGAAGCATGTCGCGTTCAAATGAAGATTGTCGAGCTCTCGCTGGAGCACGTTACGACGGCACTTCCACCTTCTCAAGTAACTACTGTATTTAGGAGTGCCTAATTTTCTCCAAGTACCTTCGCTGTGAAGTTTTATATGCTTGTGAGGGGCCGCAGTTACTGGCCGTATCGCATGGTCCCACGACTATATCCTCAGAAGTTGTTTCCTTAAATTAATAGCTGAAAATATCTCTTTAGCCCTACGCTATCAACTTGCTTAGAAGTCAGCTGCCCCTGCGTTCTATGCCCTGACGATAGACTGTGATCTGCCAAGCTCATTTAAACTAGTGATAGGTAAAGTGCTCTGCTCTGACTTCGTTCCATCACTGGAAGAGAACCGGACAACATCTCTGGTACTCATCATTTTCCTGCCAGGTTCTCATTACTTCAATATCACGTGTAATTTCAGTGTCACGAACATATGGACTCGAACCGTCCTCGTGGATTAAAGTTCTCTCGGCAGAGACGCGTGAATAACATTGCAGTAAATCTGCATATCAGTAACACACCCTGCTGAGAATCATCAGTAACATTTAAGTTGATCTGAGACATCAATAACATTCCCTGCTGAGACGCATCAGTAACATTCCAGTTGATCTGAGACATCAATAACATTCCCTGCTGAGACGTGTCAACAACATTCCAGTTGACCAGAGACATTAATAACATTCCCTGCTGAGGCGTGTCAACAACATTCCAGTTGACCTGAGACATTAATAACATACCCTGCTGAGACGTGTCAACAACATTCCAGTTGATCTGACACAATTTGCTGGAAAAGGTCAGTGCAGCCGAATGATCATTGATAAGATTCATTGAACGTACGGGATCGTCCTCAGGCCAGCCATCACATGTTAGACAGAAGTTGAAAATTTGGAAAAAATCACCAAACTCCCACCAAAAATTAATATTTTGAAAATGATTGCGCTTTTCTTGCGATGATCGGATAAAAAACTATAATTGAGAAACTTTTAATGAATGATTTACGGATTTAAATTTAATTAGTAACTTTCCTCTTTTTGTTCTGGTAACATGAAATGCTGATTAGAGTAGATCAATTTTTTCGCCATCATTTCTGAGAAGGCATTGGGAAGATAAATCTTGGCATCGTTCACAACACGTATTAGGGGTTCACTGTTAGGATCACTGTGTAGAGACCGCAGAGAGAGAAAATCTCCAGCAGCATGTGCATGATGTTGAGGTGGGCTGTTGAGTCTCGCGCTGTGCTATTAGGGCGTCATCGGTGAGTGATGGTGTCCATACACAGAAATGCTCCCATTTCTCAGCTCTGAATCTCACAAACCACTCCTGAACAGTGCTTTCAGCTCACCCAATTCTTAGAAATTAGCTTGTAGGTGCGCACTCTAGTCTAAAGTAGGTACGTTTCAGTTGTAACTACACATCATTTATAGAAGGTAAATGAGTAGTCTTTTCGCTTGTTCTATGATAAAAATCTAAACATACTTTCTGGTAATCGTGGACTGAGTCCTTCATTGAACCCACAAACTTTAACACTGCTGCTTTGCTTATATTGCACAAACTCTTGCAAAAAAACTTTAACAAAAACTTTAAGACTTTTTTTATATGTTCATTACTTGAACGACTCCTCCCTAGTTACCAGATACGTTTTGACTTCATGTCCCGAGTTCGTTTAGAGCACGAGGGGCGAAAACTGACTTCTATCTAGCGAATTAGAGATGTTTCCGTGCCGCCTGCTGCCTCATATCCAGTTTCTTCATAAAATCTAATATTTAATTCTCCATTAATTTTTTCATATTCCATCAATTTTAATGAGACTCTGCATCACAGAACATTCTTAGTTAAACAAATTCTATACAATTAGTACGGTTTCTAAAAATATTAAATATGAAGGAATTGATATACCAAGTAATTTATTTCGCATAAGTCATCAGATATTACACAGAGAAAATGATCCTTTTTCTTGGTTATCAAGTTCGCATAGATGAAATGACGAAGTTGACTCTCGAAGTAAAGAGAAATTTAGTTGAAAACTAGTTAGTTTACAGTTAGTTTAGTAAACTAGACAATCCTTCAATTTGAAAAGTGCTTGCAACGAGAGTATTCGTCTTTGCTCGACCTCTCCCGGTGTAAACTGACTATTCTCTGTACCGTACTTATGGAGCAAATAAAAGAGTGCCCTGAAAATTATGCTCGTTGTTCAGGAAACCAGTCGAGCAAATATCTAATTATGTGTAGACATGTATTTCCTGAGGCTTATCGTAAGAAGGGAAGAAAAAGCTCATACCGTTTCTTCCATTTGCTGTACATCCCTTACATGTACATAGATGAGAGCTACTCAAAGTGATGGTCTGCGAACGGCGACGGCCCGCGAGCTATCAGTTACCGGTACCAGTTTTATACGTTTTGACATTGTAGTTTCTACTTAGAATTTGAACAGATGAAAAATGTTCAACTTTTATTTTATTCAACATGTATATCGTATTTGGCATGGATTGATATTACTACAATTATTTATTGTCCTTGGCACACTGAAATAGAAAAAGGCAGTCCCGAACATGAGTTAGTTTGAGAAGATAGCACTCCTTTAGATCAAAACCTGAGTTAGTGCCACTGTGAATGCAGGCTGTCGTCTGACAGATAAATGACCTACAGACTTTATCAAGATCAATTGAGAAAATTAGATTCCGGCACGGAACTTAAAATCATGAATTTTGGCCGCACGAACATAAAGAAAAATATTTGAAGTTGAAAGATTCTAACGGCAATAATAGAAAGTAGGTTGCCGCTCCAAAGGCTTCGTTTAAAATAATGCTAACATATGAAAAAAAAATTTAACTGAGGATGAGACTCGAGGATCAGGTTGCAAATTATATGGAATGAAGAAGTCTAGGTGGAAGTTGCACTGCACGCCAATTTGATGAGGTACGAAGATGACACCAGTTCTTGCTTCTCTGCCCGGACATCTTCTTGACGCGCAACAGCATTCCCGAGCTTTGGAATATTTGCCAAAGGTAAATCAAACCAATGTGTGGGTATTATTTTCAAGGTAGGATTTGAATAACTCATTTGTAGAGTATGGGATTTTTCATCAGTTGATAATTATTAATCAGAAATGGAAGAACATAGTTTTAAATTTTCATTTCAAGAGAATTTTTTCAGAAGAAGTTAGGAGTCTACATTTCACTCCTCTAATATCAAATGCAGTCATTACCTGAATATTATCCAACACTTAATATTATTGTTAGTCTTCAAGTGAACGACAATTGTTTATTTCTGGAACGAATTGTTGAAAGATGGGGTCCCTAAAATTGCAAACTTCAAAAACGAAAATATTCGCACAAAACACCTGAATAAAATGCGTAAAATCGATCAAACATTTATCTATTTTATCAAAATTTTAATTTAATGACAGTTATACCTACAAAAATTGTAGCCCGTAAAATTTATCGTAAAAAGTCAACATCTAAAACTAAAGAAGCCTACAAAAATAGCAGGTATGGTAGGTCTGCTACGATGTTTTAGAAAAGAACATTTATGACAGAGCAATCAAATTTTATAGATATTCAGAATTGTAAGATTGTGGTCACGTTGAAATATTTCTAGGACCTGCGACGATGAATCGAAGTAATTATACAGATCTTGTGTATTTATCGTTTATACATACCGCTTATGTTATATCGCTTATGTTGTTCAATATACATATATCATATTATACAACATTGAAGGTGGTACGTACAGAATACACATACGAGAGAGACTCCCAGACCTTGATCTCCAAGCTTCACCTTGTCTCGACAATGACAATGTTGTTCTCAGCCTCGGGACCTGTAGCACTGATACGAGTACAACCTACAACTGGCAGAGGCCCTGTCCTACTGCTGCGAGTACAACCTACAACATGGCAGAGGCCCTGTCCTACTGCTCCGAGTTCACCTACAACGTGGCTGAGGCCCTGTCCTACTGCTGCGAGTTCACCTACAACGTGGCTGAGGCCCTGTCCTACTGCTGCGAGTTCACCTACAACATGGCAGAGGCCCTGTCCTACTGCTGCCTACCACGTGGCTGAGGCCCTGTCCTACTGCTGCAAGTTCAGAAGCTCGCCCTTTTCGTAATGCACTGTCTAAATTCCAGTGAGGCCTATTCAAAAAATTCTGCACCTAAAGCAAGTAATTCACCTCAGGTCTACTCTCAGGCAAAATAAGTGTTGTCGCACGTGGTAAATGCGGTGTACACGACTGGAAAACCTGGTCTCCGAGATTTAGGCCACTGAAAATAGATGGCTTTTTTAGGCAAAATTAGACCAGCGAAAAGATGAAAAACATTTCCTTTTCTTTGCACTCTGTCGATCAATCTCCAATAGGAATCCAAAAGAAAGATCAATCTGTAGCGTTTATAGTCGCTAACTATGGCGTGTCCAACCCTCAGACT
>VOMN01118793.1:0-20435 GCA_014899125.1 Orchestia grillus | reverse complement strand
TGCGTTTGTGGAGGGGTGATGAAGTGTGCGTGTGGGTGGAGGGGGTAATGGAATGTGTGTACGGAAGGTGAGAGTGTGAGAGTTATATGGAGGGTGAGAGGGAGAGGGCTATTTGGAAGGTGAGAGTATGGGGGTTACACGCAGGGTGAGAGTATAGTGGCTATACAGAGGGTGAGAGTATGGGGGCTACACGCAGGGTGAGAGTGTGGGAGCTACCCACAGGGTGAGAGAGAGGGGGCGGAACCGGCCCCTGCCCCAGATACTCTCACCCTGTCTCGCTGCACACGTACAGGCAGGTTTTCACTTTCGATGACGAGCTTTGGCTGGTAACCTGTCTGCGCATCAACGACTTCAGTTGTTTCCATTTTCGGTGCTGGGTCGAGCGCAAGGCAAGTAATGGAACCGTCCTCCGATGAGCTTCCAAGCGACATTCCCTCCAAATTTTCACTGTTTAAACAGCAAGTGAGCCGGCACCAAGAATGCAGTACGACACAAGTTGTCAGCCTTCATGATGCGCATGTGAAGACTTTAATCATAGGCTTCATTATAACTTCTGCAAGGTGTGCTTGTAGATTCGCAACCAAGCTGACCCCATTTTGGCAATGATAATATTTCCAGGAACTGAAAATCCGAAGTTCTTTTTTCAATCAATTTCTTCACTCCCGGTGTCGTGAGTTCGAACATTGTGGAGACTTTAGAACAGCTCTTGAGGGGATTGCATCCTGAAGCGTAACCTAATGAACTTCGTTCCGCATGAGATCATCTCACGTGCATGCAGTGATGAATTTTATTGTTCCGATGAAGTAGTCCGACTTAGACACTCACGCTGGAACACCTCGTTGCTTTTAAATTAGTAGTTAAACATAAATAGTAGTTTAAATTAGTAAAATTAGCATTTTGAGTACGGAACATCGATAAAACTTACATTTTAATAATCTATGTAGGTAGAAAAATATAGATTAAATATTCTTAGTTGCAAGATCTGCTTACAGCAGAGTTGACATGGATCCCACAATTGGGGTGGAGCTTGCAACGAGGAGTTTGAATGCAAGACGAAACTTGCCATGGGCACATTAGTAGCGCTAGCACTTCACATTAACTGAGCCTGAGCGCCGACATGGAGGCAAGCACGTCTGCGCTCTAGTGCATAGGAAAGTGCTAAACAGGAGTAAAAAAAGTCATATGTAGTCATGAAGGGTTAAGATCTGCTCAAACAAATCTTCTTCGTAGGGCCACTCTACGTCTTAGACCGCGTGAGGTCATATCAAAGTATGCTCATCGTACACAACATGTATACTTAGAAGCAATGAACGACAGCAGAAAGAGAAAAAGTAAATTTTCAAAATTCAGTGAAACAATCTATAATGAAATTATTTACCAGCGTAGCACGACCTTCATCGGCAGAAGAGTATCTTTCTAGAAGTTTTTATCATTCATCATTTTCCGAGGCATACACTTCAGCGCGAAAAATTTAAATTTCTGAAGGACAATTTGACGTTGATCCACTAGAGCCCTGATGCGTAGCACAGCATTTCTGGTGAATTTTAAACAGGTAATGCTCCTAATTGGAACGAGGTAGAGGTGCCCAATCAAGCAGCTCTTCCCAATTAATAGCGAACGAGTTCACCATTCGATGAGATGAATTTCATTTAATAGTTTATCGAATTTTCCTTTTACAAAGGAATTTTACTGAACAGTTATTCCGATTAAAGTCTACGGTAGCTAAATTTGTATTGTAGTTAGACATCGTTGCAATTAAAATCGTCCAAATTATAAACTTCAGTTGTGTAAACAATGCATTGTTGGTGTGAGAGGGACGGAGCCGCAGCGAGCGCATGTCGGGATCCTCTGGTACTCAACAGTACGGCACTCATCAGTACATCGCTCAACAGTACGGCACTCATCAGTACATCGCTCAACAGTACGGCACTCATCAGTACATCCCTCAACAGTACGGCACTCATCAGTACATCCCTCAACAGTACGGCACTTACAAGTACGGTAGCCGCACCACAAATCGAGCAGACTTGCTGCGGGCGCATTGCAGTATAAGCGCGCTAAGGACATAGCATTGAACATCTCTTCTTTGTGACTTGAGTCCTGAAGGTAAACGTGGTTGCCGAGGTTCACTTCAATGCAGGCTCGAGGGAATTTACTGAATTCTAGCAGGACGGTTTAGTTTAAATAAGTAATTTCGAAATTTTTAATTACTGCAACCAGCATCTATAAAGTTGGTTCTAAATGGCTTTGGATACTTCATCCTCATTTCATTTCATATAATCGGTTAGAAAACATCAGTTTGATGAAGATATGACACCTTTTAACTTCGTTTTGGGGGTTTGGGCAGACGGGCCATGTTGGCTCTTGTGTCTTTAATTGAATGCTGAATACTAGAGCTTGGATAGTAGAAAAAAATTCACTATTACAAACGAAGAAAAAGTTAGAAAAAAGTTAGAAAAGTTCCGATGTTAGAAAAGAAAAATTCACTATTACAAACGAAGTCACTATGTATGTAAGTACTTAGGAAATGAACTAGGTGAAAACCTTTTTGTCCTTGGTCCGGCGGTGGTGCCGTTTTAATATTAGTTCTATTTTGAAACTATGTTCTCATCCACAACGGATTGATGGACGTCGCAACTCAATTTCAAATTATAACAAAAAAACAGAGTTAAAAACGGAACAACTTCAGCCCAAAAAGCTCCTGACGGGCTTCTCTAAGTTTTTTCTTTGCCAACGTCGCCTGGCTCAACAAGGAAGATCGTGAGCAGGTGTCGTAATTTTGCGGCACCAAATTGTCCAAAGAAAAAGTTCGTTACTCTTAATATGTGTAATAGAACCTCAAATCCCACTTTTTGAACCATTTGTCAAAGTACGGTCCCCTTAAACCTAAAAAGACCGACTGATTTTTTTAATGAACGAAATAAGGCGTGAAACGACGTTCATGTTTTGTGCACTCATGCTAACATACGTCTTAGATTTGAACAAAACAACAAGAATTTCACACTAAACTGTTCTAAGTCTATCATTTTACCCACCTGCAGAGAGCTGGACGCCTGTGCATTGGTCACCAGTGTGAGGCACAAATGCGGTACAACTGAGGCACAACTGAAGCACAAATGCGGCTCAACTGAGTAGGTGAGGCACAACTAAGGCACAACTGAAGCACAAGTGAGACACAAGTGAGGCACAAGTGAGGCACAAGTGAGGCACAAGTGAGGCACAACTGAGGCACAAGTGAGGCACAAGTGAGGCACAAATAAGGCACAAATAAGTCACAACTGAGGCACAAGTGAGGCACAAGTGAATCACAGGTCTACAAGGTCGGAAGAGAAACTCGAATGGCAGTCAGCCGCCGTCTCCTCACGCCACAGCCCCGCGTGCGGTGTCTCGTGCTCTGCAGTTTAGTGCAGGGAATTTATGAATTTTCTACTTTTATTTCTTTGGAAAAAACATTATTCAAACGAAATTTTAGTACCAAGGTAGAACGGGACATCGTCACTCACTAATTTTTCGGAATGCCAGAATTCTATCACTAGAGCTGAAAAAATGAATGAGTCATTCAATAAGATTCCCATTATTAAGTTAGAGCCATATGTCTAAACGAAGAGCTTTGAGAATTTCAGTGTCTAAGATATATTATATTCAATTTATGAGTACTGTTGATAGAATCGGGGCGTTCCGCAGTATTTGGTAGTAAAGACGGTTCCTACGTTGGCCTCCTCTTCATGTTTCACGGGCGAGATTATCGAAAAGAAATGGCCCAATTCGTTCCAGAATATCCCTTGACTCAGTTGATATGTGTTGTTCCATTTGATTTGTTTCATGTTCAGGAATAGTGAGATTTTTCTAAATTTTGTTCGTCCGTGAATCGAGCCAAGATAATTTCCATATTTCGCCAATGATGATGAAGAGATCAAAGTTGACAATACGAAACGGAACAAGTACTGCACAAGTTAATAATAAGTGAGAAATGAATTAATAATTGAATGTGCAATTCAAGTAAGTAAAATACATAATATGTAGGAAATTAGGTTGCGTTTTCTACGACCGTGGGAGACGAAATCAGCTTGTTTTCCTGTTCATTAACAGGGTGTAAGCATAACTCATAGTGACTTGAATGATCATTTTATTTTCAGAGTTTTGAACGCTCAGGGTTTTGATCATCGTGGCTACACAGACGGCCAAAGTGCCAAATACCTAAAAGATGAAGCAAATTTGTCTATTATTATTCAACGGGCCAAATTCAGTACACTCAATACAAGTGCTTCTGCTTACATCAAGCTTTCGTTTAAACAGAAATGAAGGCTCTCAGCAGGAGCACACACCAACTGTTTTGATTTGTTTTACATCTAATTCAGTCTGAGTGCGCCTTTGAGATAAAATATGTACGATAAAATGCAGAAAATATTGGTGATGTAGAAAATAATTTGAGCGGTAAAAGGTTTCAAACTCGGTTACGCCATCAAGATCGAGGACCAAAGGAGTATCTATCACCTTTGATGTTCGAGAGCTGTGCAGGTCTCCATGATAGCGGCGGTATTGGTTCAATAATTATATTGTGTGCTAAATTATTGGTCAAGCGTGCCAAGTTCCATCAGTAATGCGAGTTTTTGATTCACGTGCGTGAGATTTAAGGATATATGATCCGACCAAGACGTATTGGAAGACATGTTATTAAGAGAAGCACAAATTCAGAAAGCCTTTTGCTTCTGATGTGATAGTGCCGAATGGCAGTATAAGAATCAAACTTACATGCTTGCACGACCTTACCTTCATACCTACAATATGGACCAGAACCATTTCGTACCGTTTGAAATAATGAATTGAAATATCATGCAGTTGGGGCGACTGCTGGGTGTAGCGATCTTGGTGCGTTCTGCCGAGCATTGTAATGAAGCCAGCGACTTCATTATTATTATTACGCTGCTGTAAGGAAAGTAAAATGGGTAGTTATATGTTTTACTTCAGTCAGATCATAATTCACACGTTGGAGGGCGAAATGAGCTGCTCAGGCGAGCTCTCAAGCTGCGATTCGTGGGTCCCCGCGCCAGGCCTGAGCGTCAAAACAATTGCGGCATCTCGCACCTCAGAGACACCAGCTCCATTATTGCCTGTACTGATAAATACAATCGTTAGCATAATTTAATGATCTTCATTATCCCTGTGTATCCTGAAATAATTTCTCTTAGTAAACTATCCCTTTTTGTTAGTGTTTGGGCGTTTCAATGAACGTTTGAACTAAAAATGATCCATGAATGTGTTCGCTATAACAGGTGCTTTGCGCTTCCCATTCGATTCCGGATATTGTAAGGTGAATTTAAACTCGTCAAAATGGTGTTTTAAAGCAATTTAAAGAATAATTGGCTTGTAGGTCTTTTAATTGAGTGGAATGCATTTATGTCAACAACTACGGGCTGTGATTCTTGTGCCTCTACTGCTTGGGTTTGGCGGAGCTGTTGTACAAATATGGATTGTGACATAACTATGACGGTTCGGACTAATTTTATTTCGATTGAAGTAATTCCCGGTTGAGATTTTAAAAGTTCACTTTCGCTGGTACTTTATATGATAGTAAGCTTCTTTAACGAAACTGGTCTGCCAATTAGCATGTTTACGTATGCGTGTTTACGTATACGAAAATTTTCAAAATTAATTAAGGATTAGTAAGAAACTAACTTGATTGTACCTCTATGGCTTTAGCATACTCCTATTACTTGTAAAGAAACAGAGTCGCGACTCCGCATTTTTAAAATTCTCTTTTTCAAGTGAATTAGCGAGAAAAGAGTGGGGGAAACTTGCAATTTCTCGACATTTACGAGGACAAAATTCCATTGAAAACTTCATCACCTTCATAATTTGCTCTGAACTTCCGCGTGAATATCATTCAAAGGAGGGCGGTGGTCTGGAGGCAGTGCGGACGGCACCACGGCGGGCAGGTGCGGAAAGCATGTGAGCTGCGGAAAATTCTTTTATTTTCATTTTGCGGAAAGCATGTGTGGAATAATTCGACTGCGAAGAGAATGAGAGCGAGTGAATAAAACATTTCATCATTTCTCGCTTACAAAGAGTGTAGGTCAAAAATTTACACAAGCTAAAAATGAGTCTCGAGTGCATCAATGAGTTGTTTTGTATTGTCAGCGAAAAGCTCGACCCAACGTCATTGTTCAGTGTCCTGAGGTATGATGTACTAATAAAATTTTGAATAAGATTACACTTCTTCTGCCCAGGAAGCTATGCAAAGTAAAAAAACCTTGCGCAGGTTTAATTGAGACGCAAGCTACTGTATTCTAACGTAAGAATTTCCCTATACATCCCGCTGATCTTCGAAAAAGTTCATGGTCAGAAGCGTCATTGTAAGTAAATCTCCTTGGCAACGTGACGCAAGAGTTTTCAGCTATAAATCTCATCGACTTTATCAACACGCACATTATTTTCTTGACGTGAATTATTTTCTACTTAGGCTACGGCAAATCGATCATAATTATCGATCGTTCGAGATCGATAGTTTTGCACAAAGTAATATAAAATCCCAACGATGCGTTACTTACAATTTATTCTCATCACGCGAGTCTTCCATGAACGATTGAAAACTTAGGAACATGCGAAACAGAATGAGCGTGGCGTATGATCTGATGTTGTACCAGCAAACGGACTGAAGAGACCTTTAAGTGTTCAAATCTGGGGAGCAGGGGGGCCTTAAGTTCGCTGGGACTTCGCGGTTCGAGGAAAATCGTTGGTTCGAGAGCTTCTCTAAGATCCTAAATTCCAGTTGAACGTGAAATTGGAATAAAATGTATCCAATGAGTAGTCCCAGGGAGACCTGGGTTCTCCACGTCAGACAGCATGAAGGTCCTCATACTAACGAATAATTCAGAAGTGCAGAGGTTCGCGAAAAAATTAGCTGTATTCGCGAGTATTTCTCTCAGCGCGTTTCCCTGACAGGCTGTATCACTATTTTAGTCCTGGATATAACAACAGTTCTCAAAATATATTAGACACTGAACTATGTTGCTTATAAGTTCAAATTTCTAAAAGTTTCAATGATAAATTTTGGAGATAAAGTGTACAGTTAGTTTAGTGCAAGAGGCACAATAGTCTTTTACCCAGTGTTCCAAGAGAGTCCTGATAGTTCCCAGCATAAAAAATGTAGGCACTATTGTAATACCTGGCAAAAATTTAACTGAGACTAAGGGATCTCTGCACTACTTAAAGATTTAATGTTATTAAAGTCATATAACTTAAAAACACAACTGTTCAACTAAGTGTGCAACTTTGAGTTTTGTTCAACAAAAAACAAAGTTTTGTGTGTGGTCGGCTCTTTTAGATGCTCATTTCTAAAGCGTTCGATTTATTGCATATATGAAATTTGAAAAATCTATTGAGCTGGAGAGGACTGATATAATACAATGGAAACTATATATGCCACCAGCGGAAGTGGGGGTGCTAGCTAGAGTACAAACTATAATTAAAGGAGTGATAGAATGATGAGCAGCCAACATGTTTGTCTTCAAGTTTTTAAAAGTTTACCTACACATGTATGCTTATACGCATATATGATCGATGTCGATTCAATTTTTTCGACTACAACAAAATATCATGGTCACCGCGAATACATTACTTACAAAGAAAAACACTGTAAAAGCCAAAATTTGCTCCCTCCCCGCACAAAAAATTCGTCCCCTATTGTTTTTCGAGCTCCAGTAATTCGAGCTCTATCGATTTTTGAGGTGTGGCCAAAGCTTAGGTTATACGTAAGTACTGCACAGGCATCAGTCTTCGTTCAGAGCGGACAAGGGATCGACTTGTTTTCAATTGGTACACAACGATGAGGGAAAAACAAGACGTTTCAGAATGGCAAAAAGGGCTAATTGCATTTCGTCAGGCTAAGGGACACCCAGTGAAGAAGGTAGCAGAATTTGCTGGTTATTCCCATCGCACTGTTATGTGGGTTTATCAACAATATAAACAATCCAGCACATACGACAATTCAGTACCAAATTGAGGCCGGAAGGAAATTCGAATCGTTAGGGACTGCTGTCATGTGTCTCGAATTGTTGCCTCCGATCACTTCGTATCAAGAATGGAACTACAGCGAAACATCAATGTTGGCCCTTCTCCAGCTGTTTCTGAACGAACTCTTCGCAGTGAACTCCTTGCAATGGATATATGGAGTGGAGTGACTCGTGAATGACCGATGTTAACACCTGCCAACAAGAACACGCGTTTAAAGTGGGTCAAAGCACACGCACGTTGGACTGTAAAGAAGTTAAGTGTCATGCGGTCAGGTGATACACAATTTTGTCTCTATAGCAATGATGCCCGTAATCTGGTTCATAGAAGACGTCATGAAGCTTTCGACGAAGCTTCTGCAAGAGCCGATACAAGGAGGAAAAGGGCCTGTCATGTTTTGAGGCCGTTTCAACTACACAGAAGTGGATGCTATAGTTGAGGTACTCGTTAAACTGAACTAGCTTGCCTACATTGAGCTGCTAGATAACAAAATTTCACCACTTGCTCACTATATGATTGAGGAAAGGCATGTTGCTTTGCTCATCTTTTAGGATGACAACTTCCGGATGCATCAGACCTCAAATTTTATTAATTGACATGACAGTCATTCAGGACAAGTCAGGCCTTTAGATTGGCCAGCTAAGTCCCCAGATATAAACCCAATAGAAAATTTGTGGGACCACCTAGAACGATAAGTTGGACGTCGAGAAATCGTCCGCGTACTGTGACGGCACTACGAGATCAGTTGATCGAGAGTGGTTTAAAATTGACCAGGTGTACGTTATGACTTGTCCGAGGAGCTTTCGTAAGAATAAATTAGAGTCAATTGATAGGCATCTTAAGTTAACCTTTAACTTTGTCTCATTTTTCATAATTAGCATTAAACAATTGGGAGGCAATTAAATACGGCTAAATGAACATTGCTCCGGTACCGTTAAACTCCTCTATGAAGATACGATTGATGAGATTTGTGCAACGCTCCAAATATTAAAATTCTTGGTAAAACGTAAATTAGTGTACACACCGGTGACGGGTGTGAAAAATCGTAATACATCATCCTTTCCCACACAACAAGACAAAATAGAGTCCCATTTTGAAGCGAGGATCATTCGCTGCTCAGCGAAATTTCGAACAAGTAACTATGATGTAGCAAAAGCCTTACATGTATACCATAGAAATCATAGCCAGTTTTTCAGAGAAAACTTTGTATCTATCACCTCTATAAACTTGAAACGCAGATCTAAAGCCATGATAAATATACACCGGATGTACGGGAGGTAAGTTCGAGCTGTTCACAACACATGAGAGGCATATCGGCGCTTTCTCCTGCACTACTTGAGAGCGACAAAGTTAGTAGAGCACCTGGCCTTGTAGTCGGAGTTGAGTTACTTGTCTCACTGGAGTCGGAATCGAAAGTTCAATGTGAATATCGTGACTACAGCCACGAACTTCGATAGTCGTTGTTACCTATTTGGGAACTAAATCTTGTTCCAATTTGTCACTCGAACTGTGGTCTTTATCGTGTGTTCGAAGCGCGCGTTTCTGACGAAGCCTTTCCGTTCGAAGTGACTTTCATGTGCTGTTGAGGTATCAAATGTATAAATTATTGTTATTTTTCAGCATATAAATTGAACATGCAACTAAAAGCTCAAAGATGTTTTTAATTATAGTCCTAAATTTGTAAAAAGATGAATTGTGTGAGAATCGTAACTTGAAATCATTACTTTAGTGCATGCGGTTCCCAAATTTTGGCCAGGGCCATCGTCTTGTAACCTACAACAGAGATATCATAATTTATAAAAATTACCATTCAACTCCTCGAAACTGCACTCATTACATAAAAATTACAGTCAACTCACATTCTCGAGTAACTTTGAAACATCGTATGCAAAAATAATTTTGAATCGTGGTTTTGCATTGCAACGATGCGAGTTCGCTTGGGAAATGGATGTGACGGGACCGCCCATGGGAGGAGACCAAGGCTTCTAACGACAACTGAAGCTAAAGTATTTTTTCTACGTCGGCCCACCGACGTGAGCCCTGTACTTGTGTATTGGAGAGCGCCACACGCAGCCGTGTCAAGGCTGGTCGGTTTTTGTCGGTAGCTCCCAGAGTTTCGATTCCTTCTAAACAGGTTATGGAGCAGGGGCGGTCTCGTTCTGCTTAATAGACAGAATACGAAAACTACGTTCGGCGTCTATGCAATTTCAGTGAAAGTTATCGTAACTTCTCCCTCGTAATGACTCTGTTGAATGAGTCCTTAATTGTTTCCAATCACTTGAGCGTTACTTGCATTTTTTTAGACTCATGAAATGAGAGGTTCTGTAGCACAAATATTTTTGCCTTCGAACTTGACACAAAGCAGATATTGAAGCGCTGTTCTAGTTGAGCTATTCTGTATTTACTGTGAAAACGATGATATATATCGCAATAGGTCCAGTGAACTTATAAAGATTGACAAAGTTTGTGTTGATTTCGTTCGGAAAATTGAACTGTGAGCTCCATAGAAGCACAACTGGTCAATGAAATTCGTCTAATTTAACTTATTTGGAAAAGATCAACGAGTCCTACGCTTGGTAAATCCATGACGACTTGTCAATTAGCATAGTGCCTACATTCAAAGAAAGAATAATTTTGTAGATTCAGGAGCCATGGAAGATGAAAACTACTTCGAGTTGCCAGACCGATTGACTCCGCCTCACAAGTCTCACTATAGACACCATTTTGGAGTCACTATCACTGAGGAAGTCTGTAGCCAACAATGCTGGTCAAACGTGTTGTTATCCCCATGCGTCCGATTCAATGAATTATTATTATTTTTTTTGTAGGACTAGTTACATCAAAAGATAATTATTCCATTCGTTAACATTACATTTGCTCTTTTAACACACTCTCAAATTTTGTACATCCTATTGAAAAGTTCATTACTAAGAGGCGCAGATTATAGGCAAGTTTTGTGAATAATTACGTGAATTGAGATGAGGCGTACGCCTCCACGAATTTAGCATTCGGTAGATAGTGATGAACTCCCCCGCTCCACATACGGTTCGCCATTTCGTGCAATTCGATGTCGGACTATACACTGGGACCTCAAACTTGATATACGCTTTGCCTTGTATTTGACTGGTTGGTACTACACGTATTTATGGAAATGGTGTGTGTACGGAGGAAGAAAAATTACGGCTTTACGTTTTGTTGGGTAATTTTTGAAGGACGCCACGTACGCGTAGCTTGCACGTGGTGAGGCTGTAGAACTCATCGTTTACTTTTAGCTATACCATACTAAAACTCTGATCATCTTGCTTGCTTGTAGCCGTACACATTCTACAGGAATAAAGTAAGGCAGAAATTCAAAACTCAGCTCTCAGTAATTAAATAGGAGTTATGCTACCATGGTTACGGTTCAATGGAATCTCGGGTGAATGAATTATTTATTTCGCATTGAATATCTCTTAGGAAATGAAGAAGAATCCTCAGAGGGTGAAAACGTACTTTATGATACTGGCCCAACAGGTTACGGGTGGTCTGATTTATGTTAAAGCTGAACACTTTTGCATAGAATGACATCCTTCCACTGTAATATCCCCTGGTCTCCATCCGTGCCAAAAGCTTGTCTGGTACCAGAGCTACTTCTGCTGAATGTACTGCAACTCGCACGTTATACTAAAGTCTGCACACAGATCAGTCTCTTTGATCGATATCGAAGATACCAAATTTTAAGACTCGTAAGCCAAAATGATTTTAAATTTCGCTATAATGACGCTCATTGTAATTTCGGTGTTTGTAGATGACAATGAAAATTCAATCGAGTAGTTACTTAGAACTATCGATAATGAGAAGACTACGTTTTTCCTCGAAATGGCGCCAACATTTTGGTAACGCGAGATTCTTGCCCGGCATGAGCACCGAAGCAGTAGCAGCTGCTGCTGCTGTGTGAAAATGAGTTAACGAAGGCACAAGTTCACCACTCTCGCATTCCGGTCCGACAAACGACGATTTCGCAAACGTAAGGGACCCTTCACACGATCGGTTAATGTCTGAAGACAGTGTCGGCAGACACCCAAATACGGGCATCGAACGCTAACTTTGCTCTCTATTCTAGAGTCAGGGCGGAAGGGAAGGAACTGTGCAGTCCCTTGACTTTCGACCTGATCCTGTGGAGGCCCCTTACCCTTTGTTTCATGAATTTTTATGTTACCTAACCTAAAAAATATTTCCACAAGAATTCATTTTTAAGTATTTATAAAACAATATAAAATCATAAAATTACTAAAATTTTTAAATTTTAAAATTATAAAATTATTTATAAAAAAGATATTGTAATCCTCGACGAAAGTACGATTGTAACTGTAGGGAAATACTGCTTACTTGCTGTCAACACGGACGGAACAAATTCCATACTCATAATGTTCGATTTAAACACGCTTATATGAAGTGTAGCATGTATGCTACGCTGCGAGACGAAGGGTTCAGCTGGTGATAATCGGCTGCACCTTCGCACGTTCTAAAAACTGTGATCATTCGCTATGTTTTTAGAAAAACGTTTAATTCTTAAATTAAATTGCTCCTTAACGCTTAAACTGAAAGAAAATGAAGCACATGCAAACGAATAATTGGGATGATTTGCATGAAGTTGGTACTTGATTTAAAAGGACAATGGGTGTCCAACTTTCCATATAGCAATAGGTATACCTACAACATAACACCGTTTTCATATAGCTCTAGAATAGATTTCTCTAGTTACACACAGCTCTATCAAGAAACAAAGAACGCTCGTACGTTCATTAAATATATACCATAATTGAATAAAAACGATTTAGCGACTTACGTGATCATGGTCGGTTTCAAAATTACTGATGCACATTTCTCTTCCTCCGCTTTATAACACTGTTTCAATGAACATTTCAATTCATAAACCAACTGAACCGAAAAAATGATTCCCTTTCAAGACTGCAGCAACAACTAAACGAGCACAGCGGCTAACATTTTCATTCATTTAAAAGACGTCGTCGACACCCAACAAGCGAAGGGGAACGAAAGAACTCAAGGCGTGTCAGCTTCGCGTTCGCTCCACGGCCATCGCGGATTGCTTGAGGAACAACAAGTTGAGCAAGTTTTTGTTGTCTAACCTTGAACTTGGTGGTCTCTGCTGGAGCAGAGATATCGCGTGGAAGCTTCGTTTTCATGGTCTTGCAGTGAACAAAATCGAGTGCAGAGCGCGCATTCCGGGGCTGCGCGAGCTCCTCAACATGGTAATGGAAGTGGCGAGTCGCCTGCTCCACTGGCTTTTTACTCTCACTCTCTGACTTTACTTATGTTACCATGCACGTATTATCGCTCGAAGAACTCTGGTCAGGCATTCCAGGTAATCTGAAAAATGTTTTCTGAAGAAACTAGTCGACATAACGACTTTTTCAACAAGTGTCAAGCCGGAAATATTTTTTGCTGAACAGCGTATCTGATGCTGTATTTGTGAAAGTTGAAGTTTAAAGTACTAAAATGAATTCGTATCATATGCATGAATCAAACGAAATGCCGAAATAAGTACCCCTTGTATCAATTTTGTTACGTAGCGATAAGAACTATACGCATATGTTGCTTTAGACTAGAAAATTGAATTTTTAGTAAATAGATATTTGGCTTTTTGCCGATTGATAATTATCAATAAATTTTTAAAATTCTGATTCCATATAATATTACCGAGTGAAAGTGCAGTAAAGAATAAATTTATATGCTGTATTGAAAATCGATGAATAATTTCACCTCGGATGAGACGAGAGTGGTTTCGAAATATCTCGTTCGAAAAACAATGCAAAGTTATGCATTCGTATATTCCAGGGGGAAGACAACCTTCCTCCTCTTTCTTAGCTTCTTTGCGGTGAAACTTAAATGAAGGAGCTGTGGCAGTTTCCTGGCCTGCCTCGAGGCAGCATAGGGCGGCAGTAGCGGAGCTCGGTACCGACCTCCGCACCTCTCTCTGAACTGACGTCTCTGAAGTTGAAACTGCATTGAAACAAGGAAAAACAGGGCGTTCGCTATTGCTTGGGTGCACATATATGTCACTCATTCGAATCAAAGTTATGTAATTCACTTTAAAACCATCAGTTAATTTCAAAAGCACAATAAAATAAGAGAACAAAGGCTCACGAAATATTGACCTTCAGTTTCACGCAAAAGAAAGAAAACCATCATCTTTATCTCTTCAATGCGTAACAGAACGTAACAAGTATCAACACATCG
This sequence comes from Orchestia grillus, assembly GCA_014899125.1. Taxonomy (NCBI): domain Eukaryota; kingdom Metazoa; phylum Arthropoda; class Malacostraca; order Amphipoda; family Talitridae; genus Orchestia; species Orchestia grillus. Next base: position 6,185 of record VOMN01118793.1, on the reverse strand, counting down.
TCAGTTTCTGCAAAACGTTTATTCCTCAGTACATGTTAAATACTACAAAATGAAATAAGAAATTTCGCAAGAGCAGTGTCACGAATACAATTAGTGATCAATTAAGAGCCTTTCATAGCGATTCAGGGAATCCTTGATTAATTCCCTTTGAGAGTAATGATTTGGAATTGCGATACACGCAGGGTACAATCACTAAACATCCAATTATAGAGATATAATTAATAAGACTGCAACATTATCAGCAGTATCTTCATGCAGCAGAAGTGTTTTGCTTCTCTGAAAAGCAAATGACATGCTGCAGGTGTAATGCACATTGTTGTGCACTGTACTTGACAATAAATATAAAATAAAGAGCACATCATACACTGAAGAACTGTATCTTGCTGTTAAAAGATGAACCATTGATGAATTCAATGACTGGAATGGAGTGGGAATTTATATTATCATAAAGCGTGTGACAAAGACACTTCATTTCTGTAACTATTTTCTTACATTGGTGGTCAAAATGAGTTAATGCGAAACAAGTTGTTCTATTCTCGTCATGAAAATGATTAAACTGGTAGTTAAAACTCAAGTTCTAAAAAATTTTGGATTTGACGATCAACATTTTTTTGAAACAGAACCAGTTGACTGTAAAAGTGATTGACCACATTGAAAATAAGCCACTCGAACAAAAAATTAGTCAATTATTCTTCTTTGAGCTCCAGTGTTTTGCTTTTTTGAGCTGCATTCAAGGATGAAAACTGCCGGTTGCACTGGGTTAGAGCTGTCATTAATTGGCACGGCAATCATTCAGGATATGTCAGGCATTTAGATTAGCCAGTTAAGCCCCCAGACATGAATCGAATAGAAAATTTGGGGAACAATCTTGTACAACGAGTTAGACGACGAAATCATCCACCTACAGTAGCGGCACTACGAGATCAGTTGATGCGAGTGATTTAAAATCGACCAGGTGTACATTAGGACATTTGTAGAATCAATGACGCGCAGAATTGCCGCCGTTATTCGTGCTCGTGGAAGTCTACACCATATTAGAGGCAGGTGACTAATTTTTTGTATTAGGAGCTCAGGATTAATAATACTTGAAAACAATTTTTAGCTGCAGAAAAAAGAATAATAAGAGAAAATTGTAATGCTACAGCTCGTATAACATTAAAGCAAGGCACTTCAGTTTCGGACTTATTACACAGCTTGTGTACCTTGGCATTGGGTTACTCAGCCTGTGCGCCCTGGCATTATGTTACACAGCTTGTGTACCCTGGCATTGTGTTACTCAGTCTGTGTACCCTGGCATTGTGTCACTCAGTCTGTGTACCCTGGCATTGTGTCACTCAGTCTGTGTATCCTGGCTTTTGGAAAAGGAAATCCTCGGCTGCACACACACTCAGTTACAGATGAAGTATTAGGATATTTACAGCAGAAACTGTGACAATACATCAAGTTTACGGAGTTTCTAAAGTATTTCAAATATGTTCGAGCATGTTTTTGGCACAGAATAGGCTAAGGTGTGATAAAGAGTCAACCCATCAATGAAATTTTCATACCATTCTAGTCGATAAATTAACGATTGGGTTATTTTTTTGGTTTCAAATACGTATGGGTTTATAAAGAGTGCAATGCAGTTGTTTCATTCGAGTATCGTACAACCCGCGCCAAGCTTCAGGAAATTATTTCCAAGAAAAATTATTTATGATGTTTCAATTAAACATTTAAGCAATTCAGACGCAACAAATTTTATTCAGAGCGTAGATAAAGATTTTCGTCTCAGTCACAACACCACGCCCATGCGGTGAGTCATACGGCGCATCATCACGAGTTACTCGAGTGAGACTCTACGTACAAAATAGTGGAAATTCCATTTTTCAGGTTAATGATACATTCATTATGAATTGAGAAAATACTTCACTTATCCTTGATTTGACATGAATCTAGCTTCAGGCTTTCAATTTCTGACATGTTGTTCTTCGCAAAGACAATCGTGTATTAACAGAACACACCAGAAAACGCTTAACAAGTTTTACGTCCATCAAAACATGATGCCTAAATTCCCTTTCAAGGTTTGAAATGCCAGAGCTCTATTACTAACGATTAAGCATTTTCAATTCCACAGTTGCTCACTGAAGTTCACCACAGCTTGCATGATCAGCACGAAAGAATTAAGTCGAGCAGTTACAGAGAATTTCTTTCTGAAATTTATTTTTTCGGTAGCAATGACTCCCTCAGTTTAGAGGGGGATTGGAAAGAATTGGAGCGGAGTAGCACCAAAAATTCTTTACCCGCAAAGGGATGAAGAATACTTCCCTCATCATCTACAGAGGGAGGAGTGGTAAGAAGAATCCTGTGTATGTCGTTTTCAGCTATGAATTACAAATAAACAATACTTTATCGCATCTGAAGAAAGTATTGTAGCTCCTTGCAAGGTCTTGTTGGCGATTCAAAACTGTCTCTGCATCATGAAAGAGAGAAAGGAGAAACTGATCGTGCTTGCCCTCGGCAAGCACGTGCTTGCTCTCGGATTTACTTCCTTTTCTCACAATATCCTAGTAGAACAGCGCCATCCAGTTTAAAGAAGTTAAGGTATCGGATAATCTTGATAAACTATAAAATAAGGCCGATCAAAATGTCAAAAAAAGTCGTTTTCAGTGAAATCGTTGCAAGCGAAGTCGTAAATAAATTATATGCATCATATTGGCCCACAGACTTTAGATTCTTGTTTGTGACTCACATTTTTCACAACTTCTTAAAACTTGTACTCTTGATATAACCAACAACACACTGTCAGTTTTGGATATCCACGGTACTATACTAACGAGTGAAAGTAAATGAGATTCACTACAGCCCAACAGAAATACAGTACAGTACACGGCGTGTGAGTCTGATACCATTATCGTGAGTTCATGACGTTTTGAGGTTGTTACCTGGTTCATCCATGACCTATTTTGCTGCACGATTCTACGTTTCTATTATAATTACGCAAAGCAGGAAAATAGCAATAGTGACTGCAAACATTTACGTAGAATAATTTTACAGAACTATCAGTCGCAAAATCATGTTTGGATTTTTGGCCTCCATGTAGAAAATGAAAATTTTTAATATATACCTTCGATTACAAAATCAGTCTCGTTTACATGAGCAGACATGGAACCAATTTGCGGTGCGCAGTTCGCATTATCAAGACATGAATGGTTACTATGCGGTCAGAAATGTGTACGAACAATAGAGGAAACATCACAAATCCTTTGCGGCGATGTGATTGGTTAAGGCAAGGGACGCGTCATGACGCCCCAGTATTGTTTCGGGCTTTTAGATTGACGCACAAGTTATTGTTTTCTTTGGTAATTTGAATACTAGCCTTGAAAATGGATTTCCCGTTGTGCCAACATTTAGGCATTGTTCCTTAGATCTTCTCGTTGTGATCAAGGAGACAAAGTATGTTAAGATGAGTTCTTTACGTCGGGGTAACAGAGCACAAGCTTCGTGTCCTCCCTAACTCTGATACACATTGAATGTCGTCTGCTAAAGGTCGACTTCTTGCTTTCACTGGCGAAACAGGACAATGAGATTCTCCTCACCGCCCCGAGTTTCCGGTACGTATGCAAATACTATAACGCTGTGCGCAGAACTAAAGTTCCATTAGATCAGAAGTGGGACAATGTATGTACTGTACATAAAGAGCGAGTATCAAGGACAAGCTCATAACAAGGATTGGAAACGATCCTCTTCAATTTTGGGTTAGCTTTATCCCGCAGTACAAGTACTTGAGAACTATTCGCAACGAAAAAAGATTTACTGGGAAATGTCGCTTACTACATACTGTGAGCAGTCAACAACAGGTGGGCTTCTAGAAATCCGATGAATAAATTCAAGCATCGAAAAAATCGAAAGGAAAGAAACAGCGAAATTTCAATTAAGTTGGTTCCTATAATGGGGTGTTTCCTTCATAATACTCAAGTTCATCCTAGAAATGACTTATTTCAATGCTCTGCAGGGGGTTAAAGAGGATAGAATGTAATATGGTAAGAGGAACCAGCGAAGAAGTTTATTCTTGGGTCGCCCCCTCCAAGTTACATGCTGTCACACACCAATCATACACACACGCACATGCACACACAGGCTTTCGACCAGACGTGCAATAGAAGAGGCAGGACAAGTCGAAAAACAGATACAGAGGGTGGCAAAAATAACTTCCACGTTTCAAACGGGGATTCAATAAAAATAAAACGAGGTACTACCGAAAACTTTCAGTTCCCCAATTGTTGATATAAAAGCGTTTTTAGTTTAGGTTTTAAAAATGATATAGTCCAAATAGAGGCCATGCTCTGGGGACCCTGTAGGGATTTTTCGAAATGTGGAAGTTAATTCTGCTGCACCCTGTATTATAACAACCTGTTGTATTCCATCATTACCATGACTATTATTACCACCCGCTGCACCTCTGCAGAGTAGAAAGAAGATGGCCTGTGGAAGTATAACAGCCACACAATTATCTATTTTTACGCACATGCTTCAGAATGTTCGTTTTGAGATGGAAAACAGCCTTTTTACGATCGTAGAATCCGATGACTTACCTGGCATTTTTCATGTCATTAGTAATGTTTTGAGTGGTGACCTGAAATGAGCAGTCTAATACGCTGGAGAATATCCTATACAGTACTTGTCTAGACCACTTTTGAATTGTTGAACGATTCCATCGTACCAGCAGAGACTATGTTTTCCGGTAATTTGTTCCAAGCTCCAACAATTATATTCGGAAAGAAAATGGGATGTTTTTAAGGTTTTTCTTATCGCTTTATAGCCGATATTTTTGGTATGTACGCTCTGTTTCTCTCAAAGGGTCCTTCTGTGGGGGCTCTGGGTCATTGTTAAAGCCATTAAGATATTTGTAGATCTCGATCAGTTTGTCTCGCGCTATTTTTGCTGGAGGAAAATGAGTTTCAGCTATTGAAAACGCTGGTTGTTAGTGAGGTTTCGCAAATCAGAAATAGTTTTTGCTGCTTTGCGCTGAATTATTTTCATTTTATTGATGTCTCATTGTAGGGTATAATACCAGAGTTGTACCGTGTGTTCCAAATGTGATTGGACGAGCTCTAAATATAGAGGTAGCACATAACGTGCATTTAGACTTCCATGTAGTTAGTTTTTTACCATGAAATCAAGAACTCTGCTTGAGGACGTAGGCTAGGACGTCCATGATCCGTAGTGAAATAAACTTTCCTACAGCAATCAGGCCCGGTGAGAGCATCTTTACCTTCATCTGTGAACAAAACAGGTTCAAACGTCTGCTTCATTTACTTCTGAGCCCATTTAAGCAGTTTCCTCTTGTGCATAGATGTCTAATGGCTTCCCTCTCCAGCTGCAGTGGAGGGCAGACGTACCTGCAGGACGGAGCGCTTGTTCTCTCAAAATGTGAGGGAAAAACGATTAACACAGCTAAAAACAAAACAAACACAAACCTATCAGTGCTCTCCAAATCAGTGCATGTTAAATGTGAAGTGAAAATTTCAACTCGTGTAAACTCTTGGTGAAAATTGCCTGTCAACTTTGATCGAAAATAAGTGGAATGAGAGAGCAATGCCCACGAGCCTGAGACGGTGTGAGGGTTGGGACGCCCGAGAACATTGGCTCTCAGACACCCAGAGCAGGTCTCGCAGCATGGCCTCGCTACCCNAGACACCCAGAGTAGGTCTCGCAGTATGGCCTCGCTACCCCCCGCAGCTCTCCCCTCCACCCCCTCCTGCATGTCCTCTCCCATGGGATGATTCGAAGGGCTCTTAAATTGGTTGATTCGGACACTTAGATGAACTAATATTATTTACACGTTCAAAACGGTGTACTCGCATGTTCTAAAAGGAAAAGGTTACAGCGAACTCTCAAACTACCACATTACTTCTGTTATACACGACTTACAAGTGTTACGCTCTTAAATGTGAATTGAACCATTGGGCTCGTGTGAACTATTAACAGAAATTGCATGCAAACATTACTTAAACCATAGTGAATTTTGCTGGAACAGTGAGGCAAGGAAAGCTTTCATAGCTTTCGATAGGCCTGAAAAAAATGTCACAAAATTAAACAAATCAACGCCCGAAGTCTAAACAATACGTCATACGAGTGATGATGGTAACCGAAGATATTGACTTCTTGTGTGTATCTGAAACATGGTTTGATCCACGCTTGCAAAG
>VOMN01118791.1:0-17641 GCA_014899125.1 Orchestia grillus | reverse complement strand
AATAATTTGAAAATGGGTTTCCTTTTTTCTGGGACACCCTGTATAATGCTCTCTTGGATAATAAGTTGTAACTTTGGGCAGGTGGAAGACTTCTTCGCAGACGTGGCGGTGGGAGGCGGTGAGCGGGCTCTGCAGGCCTCTCTGGAGACCATCCGTCAGACGGTCTACTGGCTCCAGATGAACACTGACGACATCGCTGACTGGCTCAACGAACACTACCCTCTCGCGTCCGCCTAGTGTGCCGCTCGGCATTGCTCTCATTATTATTGTTATCATTATTTCCTAAATGTTAGCATCGCAGCCACCTTAGGCGATCTTAGCAGTGAGTTGGCCATTATCTCAAATCGCATTCTCCCGATCTCCTCTAGTCGCCAAAAAAAAATTCCAACTAACATCGGACTGGTCTTGTATCTGCTTGGATATAGATTATGCAATTAGCTCACAGTAACTCTTGTTACTTGTGTTGTTTTTTATTCTCTGTGAAATCCGTTTGGCTGTGTGGGCCATCACTTTCTGTTTCCAACTAGTGTTATTCTAGTATTAAAATATCAAAATTTTATCCTCGTTGCCAGAAAATTTTTAATTGCTCACCAGCAGTTCCATTTAGGGGTAAAGAAATGGCGAACATGAAAAACACCCTGTGTTACGGAGCGTCATGCTTTGACACTGACCATTTCAATATTTGGAAGCACTTGCAAAAAGAAATCCATCAATAGAAATAGACGTCGAGGAAAGAGAGTAAGAACATAGCATTTACTGCGCTATGGGCGTCGTTTCTTTTCGTTCGATATCAGACCACTCTGTGGTGTGGGGAACTCGGCATGTGCTGAACTCGTTAAATATTCCTTGCCGGCATGCAGCATTTGTACTGCAAGTTATGTCTGATACCTTGATTTGTCTGGTCATGGCATTGCAAGCGTCTCTAGCGTAGCCAGTTTATCAGTACGACTAATACTATGGAAGTAACGGACCCATCTAGCTTTTGTTGCTGTCAATTGTGCAGCTACATGACTTCCGTTGACTTTCGTACGCACTTGTTCAAAGGTGTTGTGTACTTTTTCCTTGTCATAACAATGTTCTCGAGTGGAATGTCACTTGAATTGTAACATCAATTCATTAGCGAAGCGTTTTGTTTGTACCCTGAGATTCTCTGATGACAATATTGCCCGACACTAGTCAATGACACTATCTTATGGTCGTTTATCTAAACTGAGATTGCGAGTTTATGTTACGCTCTCTCCATTTTTGTATTGATGTAAACCGTTTCTTGTCTTTGAAAGAACTGAAATATGACCTGTATTAGGTGTGACCAATACAGGCACTGAGGTAACTGACGATGTAGCCTAACCCTTCGAGTCCTTCAGAGACACCTCAGTATCAGCTTAGTTTATGCATGGTATGGTAAAGTACCATATTGTGAACAAATTTGTTATCCATTTATATGCCCAGGACTCTGGTGTCATTGGTATGATTTTTGCATGGTATGGTAAAGTACCATATTGTGAACAAATTTGTTATCCATTAATATGCTCAGGACTCTGAGGGATTAAATCACGTCATTGGTGAGTGAATTGTTAACGAATGAAGACAGTTAACGGAAATATTTGTAGCTCTAAAGTGAGTTTGTTGATATTTTATGAGCAATACGTTTCGATGAGGAGAGGGGTTGCAGCGTAGTAACTTTGGCTGAGACGTTTATGAGTGAAATTTTTGCGTTGTTTCGAATATTGTACATATATTGCTGCGTCTCCTGTTTAAGTAATACGAATGCACTTGTGAAGTTTTTGATGATATATATGGAGCATTGTAGCTACGAGCAACGCATGAGTAGCTTGGGACCACTTAGGGGTTGTGAGGGTTTCGTAATGTATCCTTGAAACTGGTGTTACTTGTTACTCAATAGCTTCTACTGCTTTTTAAGCCGCTTCAACCCCCTTTTGCGCGTGAGTCGCTAGTCAAATGCCTTCTACCGTTTGTTGTATATGCACAAAATCTATTAGATCGTAAGAAATCGAAATGCTTACAACTCACGTCCGATAGTTCATACCTTAATATTTATTCTATTGCTAAGTCATGTTAGATCATTTATAAACATTACAGGTTTATATTTTTAGTGAGATTAGCACTGTCTTGGTTTTCTTCTTGCTATTTTTTGTAATTTTGGCTTGCGTACAAGAAGAGGGTAGATCCGCATCATGGCCCTTTACAGATTTGTGACCATCGTTTCCAGGCGGAACTTCTGTGCACTCGTAGCCTTCAGAACAGATCGGGGCAGAATGTCCTGCCTGCGATACCCAGACTAAATTTTCCACTTCCCTATCGAGGAATTTATAGAAGAATTGATAAAAATTTCTTGGATCAGCAAAATTATAGATAATTATAGATGCTCCAGCGGAAAAGTTAGACTGGGTAGTTTTCAGTGTAGCCTAAATGAATGCTGGCAATCTAGGGGCTCATATTCTTCTTGTTGCTTAGGTAATTTTCTCGTGTAGTGTTGCGCTGTGGTATAGTCAGGATAATGCTCTATTTACAGCAGTCAGGATAATGCTCTATTTACAGCATGCTGGGACAAATTTCTACAAAATTCACTACATGTTAATTCAGATGGTAAATTCACTTGAAGTATTTAATGATTTCAATTTGACAGCAATGCTATGTGGTAGATTCTAAGTGAAAAGGTCATAAATATTGCATTTTAAATGCTTACAGCCTTCAATGCGACATGATATGACAGCAGGCTGTCTTATATTTCATGTTGTGTGCTTCATACCAAACTGGTACCCAACCCAACCTGTAGAGGCTGGCTAATGCATGGCAGATTTATTGTCTAGTGTTAAAACTTGTTAATTAAAGAAAAATTCCAGAGACATACTTCGAAGGATCCTGAAGTCTTGAGTGGAACAGACTGCCTGAAGTAGCTCGCAGTATAATATTATCGATTATTTTGAAGTTGACACCGAATTGTGCCGACATGTAAGCAAAGTGTCCTGCTGTGAACAATTCTTGTTAGTTCTCAGTGGTTGACTATGTCGCTGTCAACCACTGCTGGTTGTTGTACAGATTACTCCGTAGTGGACACATGTCCTTTTTGAGAACGTCTTTTCAGAGTACTGTACGATCATCCTTTGCGTGGAGCGCTGGATGGGTTCCAGCTCACAACTGCTCTACAATCGACCCCCATATAGAGCAGTATTAACTGGAGCGATCATCAAATAGCACAGAGAATATTGTCATGAGAATCAAATATAGCATTTATAAGAAGGAAATAATGAGATGTGTTGAACGGGTTTTTGCTGGAACCAATCTAACGCTCTATTAGGAGGATAACTGTATTGCCTTTTATTCACGAGATGTAGAAGCGTTTTCACGGTCGTTATTATTACTTTAGGCACTACCAAAATCTCTACCGTGGTCTTTTACGAGTAAATCGCATCAAAATTTAATGAGAATAGTATCACACGGAATCACCATTTTCGTATCGTACGATTACGTATTTTCTGAGCTGTACCAAACTAGATTGTCTTCACTTGCTTCCTTCTTGCTATCTCAGCTGCTTCCTTCATCAAATGTCAATTACTTCATTAATAAAATATCAGTTGCTTCCTTCGTGAAAAATCAGCTGCTTCCTTCGTGAAATATCGATGCTTCCTTCGTGAAATATCGATGCTTTTTTCAGGAAATATCAATTGCTCCCTTCGTAAATTATCAATAGTTTATTCCATGAAATATCGATTACTTGCTTCATGAAATATCAATTGCTTCTTTCATGAAATATCAATTGCTTCTTTCATAAAATATCAATTGCTTCCTTTATAAAATATCAATTGCTTCCTTTATAAAATATCAATCGCTTCCTTTATAAAATATCAATTGCTTCCTTTTTAAAATATCAATTACTTCCTTTATAAAATATCAATTGTTTCATTCATGAAATATCAATTGTTTCATTCATGAAATATCAATTATTTCATTCATAAAATATAGTGCTTATTAGCAGGGAAGAATTTGCACATCAAATAATTATTTGTTGAAACATCGTTAACGATGCCGTATTTGTCACTAACTGCGTACGTTCGTGTCCCGCTGCAAACTTTTAATGCTTTTCGTAGCCTCTCCCTGAGCGTGGACTCGTGAACTCTAGTGCATACCTTGGAGGCAACAGCTCCATACAACAGTTGCTGAGTGGCAATTTAGTTATAGAAATCCATTATGGGTTTAGCGGTCAGAAATGTTGGCCTTGCTGTTCGCTGTTGTAATGCGTGCTTGCACAGGTTGTTATTCGTGGAGTACGTAGAGTTCTTTGAAAGTGGGTGTTGACGAATATTGGAGGTCTTCATTCACACAGACTACGCTGATGATAGTGCTGTAGTTCAGAGTTACTAAAACATTTTGAGTTGTCTGTTGTAGATTCAGCAGTACTGGGTGCATTCGATTCAATTTACAGCTTCTACGTTCAGGTACGCCTATTTGGTCATTCTTCCCCATCTCGCGTAGCTAGTCTAGTCTTATTTTGAAAACCATGCTTGAGCGTGAGCACGTCTGTTCCTACCTGCCTCGACTCTAAATTTTATTAAAAACGATTCAATTTTTAATAGTAAGTGCACCTCTTCCATCATTCGTTCGGCCCGACCCTGTGGTTTGATTGTGAGAGCTAACACCACTCTGTTCTTCATTCTGCAGTATTTTATTTTACATCAGAAATTAAGGGTGCATCAAGTTTCCTTGAGCTGAAATGTTCATGAGATACTTTCGATGTTCTCGATGTTCTGGAATTGTCTTTCGTCAGTAACTTGCTGTGCCGATTGAAAACTGGAAATTTGGGCTCTTGTCGAGTAACTACATCTACTAGTTGTCGACTTTTGTGCAGGTGCCGTGCGTCTGGAAACTGTTATATCTGAAATATTAAAACAGTGAAAAATTTATGTTACCTGAACTTCAGAATCAGAACTTCATTTTAAAAGCCGGAATCTCCTAGGTCATATACGCATATGAGGCTAGTAATAGACGACGTTTTAGTTACCATTCCATGTTTATTTGTTTCTCATGGGTTGTCAATAATTATCGGTTTTTCCCTTGTAGTCGTTATCTGCTTAAACTGTAGTTGTCATTCTCTAAAATTTGACTGCAGAAATCTGAATACTGTGTGACCCGGGGACTGCGTGTTGCTTTCCTTATTTTTTACCCTCCAGAAATGAACCTTCATCGACTGTTCGTAGCTACGGTGTTGTTGGTTCAGGCTTTCAAACTTATAGTTAAGGAAAATCTAATTAAACTTTCTAAGCCGACACAAGTCAACCAAAGAAACGAACGATTGTCCTTATCTGTATTCTTATATTCAACTATGTAGTGTAAAGACTAGATCGGCATTAGAGTGTAACGTTCTCATGGTGTAACAACTCCGTACTTTTTTGTTTCGTATTTAGTGAAGTAATACTCGATAGCAGTCACTATTTTATCTATGCTGTTGCAATTAAATTATAAAGGTTTAAAATCATTGAAAAAAGGATGTTGAGTAACCTTAGTGTTTCATTTTTTGTAAAATGATAAGTATTAGTGGGATGGATGGAGTCACTTTTTATTTTAAAATCTAAAATTAGCGAGGGCTTAGCGAGTTATTTGTGAAGTTATCTTTACTTTCCCCGTACTTTTTCTGCTTTAGGCTCATATTCAAGCTTATGATCAGTGTATTTTACCCAGGAAAATACAACGTTTTATTATCGTCGTACCGGTTTCCACACTAACTGTGCCCCCAGCGTGCTGACATTAGGTGCGCCTCTAAGACGCCTATTCTTCCATGAAGTGTTGCGCTCAGCTAGGGTGCCTGTAATTGAATCTTTATTCGTATCACCCATCAATGGGAGCCTTACTTCGAATGCCAAGCCATGCCATCATTAAAACGAACACAATTTTGCAATTCCATAATTATTAGCTCAAAGACATCACTTACCATCAACGGTGTGGCCCTGTAGGGCCACATTGCGGCGTCTGGGAAAACGTATTAAATATCGGCACACTATGCGAAGTCAATTCACTTGTAAAGAAATAATTCGACTACTGTCTACTGATGTACTGAACACAGTCCCGGCTCACCACCGCACGTATCGCACTCTCCAAGTTACACCGCCGCTACCCATGTTACTTTACCCGCTATACTTAGATGAACGTGTTTTATTCCCTTTGCGGTTTCAATTTCAATGAAATCCTCTTTAGAGCCACTCAGAATGAAGGAAGTGTCTGGTGTATTTCTCATGGTACTCGCTGTTCGTTAAAAAGTGGTGACTCTTTAAAGCCACAATATGACTTAATAATGACACCTAATTTAGGTGTTAATTTTCTTATATGACTCGCCATGTCACATACTTATAGTCTCCGTTACTCAGCACCCTAGAGCTAAGGTAATGGAACTGTGTTAGTTCGGTACGAAATAGATGCGTTTTCTGAAGTGCTAATCCCAGTTGCATGCTTATGTGATTTGAGCTGAAAAATGTTGAGTGTTTTTCCAAGGGGTCAGTGAGACCCTAGTCGAATAAAAATACTCGACTTCGACTGCCTCATCACAGCCAAGGCCGTCTCATCACCACCATCTTCCTCCGGTCCAATTGCACAACAATTTTGGCCTGTGTATGTATCGAGTTTTTCAAGTCAAAGTTATCCCAACTCCCGTTCTGCACCGCACCATCTCATGATTTTTGAACAGTCACTCCAGGTGAAAGTAAGGTCCGTGATATTTAGTACGAGGATGGATCCAAGGCTTAATTGCACATGTTTTATTTTAGTGCACTTAAGTACTATTTGACATTTCCTTCCAAATATTCCAATAAATATTAACATCCGTCGTTGGCTTTTAATTGGCCAAGCTAAATTGCTAGTCATTTACTGACTGTTATTCTTAGTGACGTTAGACTTTTCTCGTAAATATGCTCTATTTTTTCCTTCCGTTTCTTCGTGTCGCTGTTTGATGTTTGCACCAGTGTACGTACTTACACTTGCGGGCAGCTTTGTTGTTCTCTGCCTTCGGTACCTATGAATTTTAGTGCGACTTTAATTGACCCGTATTAACGGGAGAATGTTTCAGTCTTTCGGTTAGGATAAAAATAGTGTGAACCGGTCTGTAACGAGTGTAAAATTTCAAGACGTCTCATTCGTTTACCGTGAACTGCTTATTTTTGTTTAAAACAAATTGTATAGGCAGGCGGTGCATGTCTTAATCAGAAATTAAATCTCAACCTAATATGTAAACCAGGGCAACTTCTAATCATGATGCTCAGTCTCTCATTCTGCAAGAGACTTGTATTTCAAAACTAAGCACTTACTAAGTTTTGTAGGTCCAGCATCGTACGTGTTCTTATTCTTCCGCATCTCCAATAAGAGGCTGGGCTGAAAGGAATTGTTCTTAATCGGCTGTTAAATATTTGATCTTCTTGGATGATAGGTTTCATTTCTGAACATCGGTTCACGAAGATGTTCTTTAGAAGTACCTTTCCCATTTAGCATCCCTGTAAATTATATAGGCTACTCGGAGTAGGTTTGAGAGCTCTGTTTGTGCGAGCAGTTGAAGTTTGTGTCTAGGAAAAGCTCGTAAGCCGACGTAATTTTAGCAACGTTTTGCTCGAGGATTGCACATTCAGGTATTGTCTAACCAAAACAATAACGCCTACTGTGCTGCGCTTCCTTGTATAGTAAGAAAATAATCATTCCATGTGATGTGCACCCATCAAACTTTCTGTCAACGTATCGTGAGAGATCTCATTTCACTACCAATTGAAACTTTTTTATGGAAGAAGATGTATTAATTCCAACGCAGTTGGTATAGAATACATTGCTGAATTTTTTACACCTTGTAACTCTTACCGCGTGAGTGTTATGAAGAATATAAAGTTTAAAAGCTTCTTTTTCCAAGGGAAATACTCAGTCCGCCTAATCATTGTATACCAACAGGGAGTCAAACCCTTACCTCCAGCTGTGAGTGCGGCCCGGTACTTGTGTGCCATGGTGCTATCGGACAGTTCTTAGCTCGGTCGCGTACATTTACTTACAATTGGGTGTGGAGAAGGCATAAATATTACAAGCTAACGAGCCTCGTTGGGCTCCATGGCATATTGGATAGCGTGAAGGTTTCTCAGCTGTGACATTAGGGTTCGAATCCCGGCTCAGGCAGGGAATTTCACGTAACCAAGGAGTGCTTCCCTTGGAAAAAGAAGTTTAAACCACATATTCCTCACATCCCTCACCACACCAGTAGTTGTAAGGCATTGAAAATCAAAGGGTAAAACATGTTGGAATTAATAAAGGTTCCATTTGTTGATGCATCAAAGTTGACAATTTGAACATGTCTGCCACTTATACGCGTTAATAGGCCTGTGAATATGGGTAGGTGTAAGAAGTATGAGTGTAAACTTATGTATTTTTGTGTATTATTGTTTATTTGATCAAAGATCAAGGTTGAAATTAACTCCTGTAGTGTACATGTTGTTCAAAACTGTATAATTATAGCGCAGATATTTGTGGTCATCGAGCACCGCAGTGAGCCTGTTTCACGTGAAGGTTAAGTGTTGATTTTGTTTGATTAGTTATTAGATAAATCTAAATAATTTTTTTAGGTGGTAAGGGTAGAGTGAGTCAGTCAAGTAGCCGTGTAGAACTTGTATTATATTTCCTTCTCATGTATAAAAAATGATGGTGCAGGGACAGGATGCGGAAAAACGAGGTAAGAACCATAGGAAAACAAACTAGGAAGTGAGAATGAAACATTAGAACATTTTTTTTAATAAGATACTAGCGAACAAGATCAACCGGTGAACAGTGCTTACATATGCAAGGACCAATACTGCAAGGATTAACTCGATGGCAACACGATTGAAGCAAATCTTTGAATAAATTTCTTGTTTGTATTGATCGGAGGCTCTGGAGAGAGCTGCCCCGTGCTGAGTTGTGGCAGCACACCTATGACAGCTGCAGAGGTGCCCCGAGTACTTCTTGAGCCTCGGTCTTAGATCTGGAGAGACGCAGACAGCTAGAGAAAGCGTTACAGCAGCAGGGGGAGGGAGAGGGGGGGGGGGCGCTGCCGCTACGCTCTCTCTCGTTCTTACCGTTGACTACCAGAAAACGGGGTTCCGGCCATCCTCTACGAAAGTGTAAGGTCAACAGTTAACATGCGTAATACCGACAAGAGGTAGCTCTGAGTAGAAATGTCTGTAGTACTTAGATTTAGGTACATAGAGGTACACAGTTGGTTTTGAAGCTTGGTGCGGGTGAAAAAAACTGTTGCATAGTGAAGCGGCGAGTTCCATGTTACATTCAGCTCGTTGTATTCAGGTGGTTCAGTAGCCCACCACCACAAAATGTCTCCCTACGGAATTGGTGCATCATTGGATCTTAGTGCATATGGGATGATAACATAAACGGTAATGTTATGCAAGTTTCGGACCTTAACATTTTATTTATAAGTAGGTTCTTATGGTTAGTTTTGCCTTGGTATTCAAATTCATTCAAATGATGTATTTTTTGATAAAACTAGGAATAGTTAATGCATATAAATATAAAATTTCTCTACACACGAATCCTGCATAAAATTAGTACAATCTCAGTTGATTTATTTTGTATTGACATATCACAAAAGAATACGCAATTACTTATTATTTTTTCGTGTTGTTACATAGAAATTGATAATCCATCACATGATGCTCGTCAAATATGTCATAAAGAACGAAAGAAAACTCTATAAAACGTATGATTAAGCCTAATGGATTTCAAATGTCCGATATACGAAATAATTCGAGTATTTAAAAATTTTACTTAGTGAAATGGTCTATTCAGTGAAGCCGGCAGATAAAGTTACCCTAAAATAATGTTTTTTCTCAATTTCTTAATTTGTATGATTCCCAACTTCATTCAAAGTAAATCAATTTCTATTTAAATTAGAAAACTATTTTAGTTATCTAAAATTTCTTACATATATTAGAGCTCAAACAGTTTATTAGTAAAGTTGGAGTCCTATATATCAATTTAAACCTACTTCAAAATTGCAGCAATAATTTTCATATTCATTTGTGAAATCAAAATTGTGAACTTTACGACTTTATAGCTCATCATGTAAAAAATGCAAATACCTAAGTTATTTTTCATAATTTCAAGGCAAAAAGTATATTTTTTATCTTAAATCACAGACGGTTGCACTTTTTCACTTTGCAGTCAGTGTCAAGACAAGGTTGCGAGTGGAAGAGAGGCACTGGATCAGCTGTTATTTCGCTAAAATGTTTGCATCAAACCTTGTTCAAAATGCCGGCAGGACTCTGGCGACTCAGCTTGCCAAGAATTTTTCCACTTCACCTGCTGTAAGTGTTTTGACTGGTGCTAAGTCGATATTTAATGTCTTAGATATAATTGTTTAAAGCCGACAACAGTATTCGGCCCCGTTCGTCGGAAAGCGTTCTAGTTTTAGTTCTGGATGAGGTATATTTATAGTTGTTTTTTCTTTATTTAGGGGAAATTAGGTCGATTCATAGATAATTTATGATTTTTAATTCAACGTTTAATGCAAACCAAATTATCCAGTTTTAATCAGTCATGTGTTCACCATAATTTTCAATGACGTTTTCTCGTTTGCCAATATAATTTTTATTGTACCCAAATAGAATGAAGACCGTTTTGATTCAAGAAAGCTGTGGATGTACTCTTTCACTTGTTTGTCTTCTGCCTTGAGCATTCTGTTGAGGCTTAAAGAAATAAAAGACCATTGCATTTTGTAGTAAATATTGTTATAAGTGACCCATTTTTTATCACCTGTTATGACTATCAAGAAATAGCTTATTTCACTGCCTGGAAAGATTACTCATGGCAATGAAAAGATGATCTGCCTTATGTTTTTTCACTTGAGGTATGAAGAACCCAGACACCCAATTTGCTAACCTTGCCCTTTTTTTTCAAGTGGTGGCATATAGTGGGCTGTGAGGTATGGAGTTATTTTGCTAATTCATGAGTGCTTAGACAAGGGTCATGCCCCACTAACATTCTTAAAGCATCTTCATCAATGTCCAATGAGCCCCCAGGCCTAAGCTTATCTTCCAAACTCAAATAACCAGAATGAAATTTTGTACATCAATTTTTTGAAGTTTGGATCTGATGAAACTATATGTATCAGTCGCAATATAGATATTTTGTAGTTTTTCTTACTTTAACTAAATGTTATTCAATATTGTGTCTTGTAAAATGAAATTTCCTCTCTGCTTGAAGTTACCATGAGACTGTTGAATTTATTCTGCAAAAAGTAAAATATATTTCTCCCCTCAGAGCATTAGATAAGCAGTAGGGTTAGGTTAGTCAAGTCTGTCTATCCTATGTAATGAGGACTGTCAACCATAGAGAAGCACTGTTATGTTAACTCAGCTATAGATAGGCCTTTGGAACTTTAGTGCCCACTTTACTACTTCTTTAAATCTTCACACCTCTTGCAGATAGCTTCATATTTAATAATGTTTAAACTGCTTATGTTCACAAGCACATAAATTTACATTTCAATTCTTTTCTGTTGTCTACTGTAATGTTATCAGTTCTATACTGTAGCAATGATTAGTAATTCTTTCAGGGACCAAGAGATATCAAACTATTGCTATTTCAACTTGCCATTACTTTACTTCATTACCTCACTGTTTTATTTCCTGCAGATATTAATCACTTGTTTTTACTTAATATTCTTGGTTTATTCTCTTCACAATTTTATTGAAGTTTTAGTGTATTACTATTCAAGTTAAAATTATTGTTACTTCATTCTGTATACATTTTTATAGGTTCAACTGTTTTTATTTTTTTCATTTCACACCTATTCACGTCTATTTTATGACAATTTTACAAAGAACCATACAAAGGTTTTAGTTAACTTTTAATCCAACATTATTGCTCACACGCTCAGCGATAGGTTAGTGAACTAAGAATCACAACTGGAGTCTTAATGATGAAGAAAACAATGTGATCCATAACTGTATGTGAATGATTTTGGAATCATTGATTTTTATTGTTTCATCATTTTACATTGTAGAAATTGGAATGGAATTAAATTTTGTTATAATTTTGCAGTTTATCATATGTATAAAAGCATCTAGTTTGCAAAATGCCTTCTTTGCACTGTAATTACTATATTAAGAGGTATTAACACGCTTCACATTTTGTACTTAGGAACAAATCTCGTATCATGATATGAAGTTTTAATGCAACTTCCATATGTAATTTTTAGATTTTAGTCATGCAAATCTCAATCAGAAGTTCCATTGAGACTTTCACATATTTAATTTAGAGCTGTAATTTTACTAAATGGAAAACCAAAGGTCCTCTACTTTGTGACTGATTTTGTTAGGATTTTTTCTTTTTTACCTCTCCCTTAAGTGCTTGACTTTGGTGAATAATGAGGCTTTAAGCTTGGTTTCCTTTTCAATCTCAGTCTTGGTTGCTGTGAGATACATACTGTTAAAGGAGAGAGTGGCATAGTTTTTTTTTGTCCTAATCTGTTGTCAATATTTGTAGTTAATTTGACTTTGTTCAAAGAAAGTAAATATTTTTCCTACTGAAACAAGTTTTTGCCTTCTATTAGAAAATGTACTAATGGATATTTAGTTTCCTTGCCTTTATGATATCTGAATATCTGTTGAAACTTTTCATGTGGTGTGAACTTATGGGAAGTATAGTCTTGGGGCTCAGATCCTGAAGGACAAAGCCTTTAAAGCTGATGTTTGCACAACTGCTGCTGTTAGTGTGCTATGGTATGAAATATTATAATTCCATAGAATTAGGAATAGGTTTGAATTTTGTTATAATTTTTGCAATACAGTGTATTTATACAAAATCTAGGTTACAATAGGTCATCTTTGCACTGTAAATACTGTGTTAAGAAGTATGCACAAACACCACATGACATTTGGGCTCATGCTTCTCATTTTGTGCTTAAGAAATGAATTTTGAATCACAATCCGAAGTTTCAATGAGACTTTCACACATAGTTTTTAGATTGTAGTTTTACAAATCTCAATTAGAAGTTCCATTAAGATTTCCATGTTTTAATTTTAGGGCTGTAATTTTATTAATTGAAAAATTGAAAGGTTTGTTACTGATATGGGAATAACCCATTTTTTGTTCTTTCTTCTCTTTTTTTCTTCCGACTTTTCTTCATTTTCCTTCTTAACTTGCTGTTTATTTGTGCAGGGAATCTAGTGTGTGAACACACCTGTGCATAGATTCCGCATTTTCTACAGTCCAAACTAGATAGTCCCTTCTTTTTACTTTTTCTATTTTGTATCACTTGATGTGGATAGAGAGCTTCAAACTAACAAATATGATAATGATAAATAATTTTTGTTACAATTATTGATATAAATTGAATTACATACTTTTAGATTTACTCTGGGTAACAAAATAATAATTTACTTGTGTGTTAAACAATTGTTCAAAAATTTAGCAACTTCAGTTCAACATATTTTCTATGTGCCCTTTGCAACTGTGCCAAAATGACCTTTTAAAGTATTCCTTTCCTTTGGACAGGCCTGCCGTAAGGTAGCGGTGATGGGAGCCAGTGGTGGCATTGGACAGCCACTCTCTCTCCTGCTGAAGAACTCGCCTCTTGTCACGCAACTGTCCCTGTACGACATTGTGCACACACCTGGTGTTGCTGCTGACCTCTCGCACATTGAAAGCAAGGCCAATGTTCAGGGCTTTGTTGGTGCTGACCAGTTGGAGGTGAAAAATTTTAATTATTAAGTTGGAAACATGTATTTATCAAAGGCTTTTTATTACTATTGATTAAAGTTTTCTGTGAGGCTTTTGCCAGTACTGAGAAATGTGTATGGTATATTTTTTTTAATATATCCTTGTTATTTGTGTGGGATCATCTAAAATAGTTTTGAACATAATTATGAAATTTATTCTACACAGTATTGTAGTTACTTACATTTAGTTGTGTATTAAAATAATGCCCTGAAATTGCAGAATATATTCCTTATTACAGGCTAGCCTGAAGGGTGCTGAGGTCGTGGTCGTCCCTGCTGGCGTCCCTCGCAAACCTGGTATGACCAGAGATGATCTCTTCAATACCAATGCCTCCATTGTGGCCACCATTGCTCAGGCCTGCGCTAAGGTGAGTCTGTGCAGTATTTGTTTACTGTGCCAAGGGGAGTTTGTGCAGTGTTTACTGCTCCAAGGTGAGTCTGGGCAGTATGTGCTTACTGCTCCAAGGTGACAGCAGTTTGTCTTTACATTGCCAAGATGAGTCTCTATTTCTGTTCTCTACATAAGTAATTTTGTCATTTCTGTTCTTGATTAGGCCTGCTCAGACAAGTGATTACATCAGAGCAAGACTTCGTTTGAATATTTATTTCCACCGTCGAATGTTATTTCGATTTTATTTTGTATTTCTTTCATTTTTACTGTTTCGTAATTTCATCTTGATAATTCTACAAAATTGTAAAGTTTGGCAGTGTGTGCGTCTGTAAGAACTTTAAACAGGATTTTATTCTTATGCGCATGGTTGACTGGTAACAATTTGTTGCCTGCTAGAATTTTGCCAATTCAATGCTGCACGAAATGTCCTCTTCATATCAAATGTAGAGTAATTGCACCTGAAAAAAATAGTATAGAAATTAAAATATGATCAGAAAATTGATTAGTCATTATGTGTGGTAAAAGTGACGTGTTCTAGGCCACCAATACAATTTTGTTTCTATGTTATTGCACCACATGTTTGTGGCTTCTTCAATATTTGCTGACCCTTGTATTTTATAGCTTATATATAAATGTGATATTGCTAACGTCTGCAGAGAATTTTCGATTCTAAATAAGTGTTGTACAATTCATTTCTTATAAACAATGTTTCACATAGCTCTGAAGACTAATTTATTTATAACG
Source organism: Orchestia grillus (assembly GCA_014899125.1). Taxonomy (NCBI): domain Eukaryota; kingdom Metazoa; phylum Arthropoda; class Malacostraca; order Amphipoda; family Talitridae; genus Orchestia; species Orchestia grillus. The sequence continues at coordinate 2,755 of VOMN01118791.1, read as the reverse complement.
CGTCTCAAAAAGTGTTGAACATTTTAATAATCGCTCATTAAGTGTTAATCAAGTTTTGTACGATTTGTTTCCAGTGGTTAACTCGGATAATACTGGCGTATTTATTTGTTTCTTATTTTTGTGATATTAAGCTTAATGATCAATCATAGTTTAGCAGGACATTTTTGCGCGCTCGTGTATTTATAAGTTGCTTTGCTCTCAATATGCGAAAGGTCAGCAGCGACACCAGGTGTGTGGACTATGTCGTACGGGCACAGTTGTGTGACAACTTATAAATACACGTGAAGGTGTCCCCACACGTTATTTAGTAAAAAGATGATATCGGTAACATAGACGTTTCCTCTATATTTGAATTACTATTACACTATTCAATACAAATTCTGCTACCGAATACCTAAATCTGTGTGAATCATTCAACACTGTTGAATAAATTTTCTATTTAGTTTCTCATCTAAAACTGAGATGAAATTGAATGCCTCTATTTCATCCATCAATGCCAGATTTTACAGGTGTGTTGGTCTAATGTTTCTAATGGTATTTCAAAAGACAGCTAAGTAGGAGAAAACACCGCACAATTTTTTTTCGTAGAAATTTATGCTGAAACGAGACATCGCAAACTTTCTGGTCGGGTTGCACCTCACAAGGAGTGCCAACTGTGAAGTGTTCAAATGTTATTAGTGTCCAAGTATTTTCTACGAGTATAGTTAATAAGATCATTCTTATTGAAAAAGATGCAATTCTTGAGTTCCCAAACAAAATTTTGTTTCAGGTGTGCCCATCTGCAATGGTGTGCATCATTAGCAACCCTGTGAACAGCACTGTACCCATCGCCTCCGAAGTGTACCGCAAAGTGGGGGCTGATGCGAGTCGAATCTTTGGCGTCACAACTTTGGACATCGTGCGCGCCAACACTTTCATTGCAGAACTCAAAGGCCTCGACCCCGCCACTGTGAACTGCCCCGTCATCGGTGGACATGCTGGCGTTACCATCATCCCTCTCACTTCACAGTGCACACCTGCTGTGTCCTTCCCTGAGGAGCAGCTCAAGGCCCTTACCGTCAGGATACAGGTTGGTTTCGTCGTAATATATAGCGCTTTCTCTCTGGGTAGTGAACACGGCCACAGATTAGCAAGATTATAAGCTATCATTTTGAACCACAAGAGCGACTTTGCACTCCGGGTTGGTTAAAGTATATCTTAACGGTTTTTTGTTTTTCTCAAAGCGCCCTGAAACAGTCTTGCTCGCATTTTTACACTACAGGTAATCTCAAGTGTGTTTTCAGGATCTGATTACATTAGAGCGTAAATACTGATGGCGCATTGCCGTTTCTGAACCATTCTCTAAATGAGCTGTATAGTTTATGAAGGTTAGCAAATTAAGTAAATAATACTAAAGAAATACTATTTTGACGGAGTATTTATAATGGGTTGTTGAAAAAGAAGTGTGATAGAGAAGCTGCGTTAGCGTGAAATTCAGAGGGGGCATCATTGTTGGGCTAGTTCAATCAGGGAGTGCTCAACGAAGTACTAATTGCAGTGGAAGAACGAAATCTGGATTGTCTGGGCATTGCGAGTGATTTAAAATACGGTGTAAATGTTGTAGTAGTTAGTAGGTAGATTTGTAGATTCTCGTTACACACCTATGGTACGGATTGTACTAGCGTGGTTCTTTATTATTTTAATTTTCATATTTTAAGAAGGTGCTGTATGAAAACCATAGAAATTCTGAAGGTATATTGTGAAAAGAACCGCGTGTGGCGTATTTGTGAAGTTAGCTCAGCCCCTGCTGAATTGAAAAAAGGAATGACTAGTTTGGGTACGAGTGATATCCAATTAAATAATCATACACGTTTCATTCTACATTGATCAGGTATGCATGTAATTACGAGAGAGAGAGAGACCCCCTCAGTCTTCTGTGACGGCATAATTTTTTTAACCTTCTGTTATATTTTGATTTTTTGGTTGGGCTCTATGGTGTAGTGATTAGCGTGATGGCCTCACAGCGGAAAGGACCAAGGTTCGAGCCTCGGCTCAGGTGAGGCTTTTCACGTGACTGCGGAGTATTTCCCTTGGAAAAGGAAGTTGAAACCATATATTCATCCCATCTCCCCCCCACACCAGTAGTTGTAAGGCATTTAAAACCCAACGGCAAAACGTGTTGGAATTAATAAAGGTTCGTTTTATTTTGTAGTCGTAGCAATCGTGTAAGGCTCGCCTTCCGGGAATAATCATTTCATTGTTAGAAAGATTTTTCTTTACTTCGGTCTACAAAGCCTATTTGAACTCAACTGACAATAGATCCTTACGTCAGAACCTGGTTTCAGAGTGACATAATTTTTCTTCACCTGCAATTCGAATGTAACTTACATTAACGCGTGTTGCAGGATGCTGGCACTGAAGTGGTGAAGGCTAAGGCTGGAGCAGGTTCCGCCACGCTGTCTATGGCTTACGCTGGCGCTCGTTTCGCCATCTCGGTGATGAAGGCGTTGAACGGCGATCAAGGAATTGTCGAGTGTTCTTTCGTCAGGTGAGTGGCTGAGCTTGCGTAACTTAGCAAGTCATGAGATCTAATTTGCCTGAACTCATTAGGCCCTGATATGCCGTATAGGTAAACATCGTACTCTTATTGTACCGCCCATTTTTATTCCGTATGTAGTACTTGATGACTATTGTTAGGGGCAATTTTTGGTGCAAATAATAACTTGATAAATTTAAGGGGACCGGTTCGCAGATTCCCAATGTAGTTTAGAAATGT
>VOMN01118786.1:0-11900 GCA_014899125.1 Orchestia grillus | reverse complement strand
CGATGCGCAATGCGCACAACTAAAATTATATATAACGGAAGAGCGCATGCATCATATAACGGCTGATTTTTTCGCTTTAAAGATGTGTTTCCGAAAGGCGCGCACTTTTCCGTTATACATAATTTCTTTTTTAACCAAATTTAAACCCCATGGACTTCAGTGGATCGAGCTTTCTTGAGAGTAAAGCCTGTTAATTTAATCATTAAAATGTTGATGCTCTTACAAGTTAGCTTATGCAATGAATAGGTCGATATCTCACCAGTAACTATCCTTGCAACATATAGTCAGGTTACTGATAGGTTGACCGTATAGTGAAGAATAGAGGTGGATATTCGACTTTGAGAGGAAAATGTAAACTGCATTGCAATGTTATATCGTTCTACAGAAAAGATTAACTTGAGCACCATGTAAAGTAATTTAAATTAATTTTTCTTTACACTCCGTTTGATCACCCAATAGTTAGACATATAAGTAGTTATGTAAAAAAGATTAGTAACCATTAGAGAGTTTTCAAGATGAGATGAACTGCAACAATTCTGTAAGCCTGAAATATTAGAAATGTAATGAGAAAAGTTGTTCCGTTTGCGACCATTTCAAGNGGGAAGTCATTACATGCAATAGGAAGTCATTACATGCAATGAGAAGTCATTACATGCAATGGAAAGTCATTACACGCAATGGGAAGTCATTAAATGCAATGGGAAATCATTACATGCAATAGGAAGTCATAACATGCAATAGGAAGTCATTACATGCAATAGGAAGTCATTACATGCAATAGGAAGTCATTACAGGTAATAGGAAGTCATTATATGTAATAGGAAGTCATTATATGTAATAGGAAGTCATTACATGTAATAGGAAGTCATTACATGTAATAGAAAGTCATTGCATGTAATCGGAAGTCATTATAATCGTATAAGAATGCATACAGCGAACCCGGCATAGTAGTTTACTGTTTTTTTTAGCATTTTAACCAATGAATCGTTTTTGCTAATTTTTTCACAATTTATGTGTACTTCTTGGTGAATATATACACTGCGCTTGAAATGATTTATAAACAATATTTTAATAAACATCCGTACAAACTATTCTCTCAAGCTCACATTCCCTTTCAAATAACGAGCAAGTTCATTATTTCAATAGTTAGGGAGAAATATTTCTGTTCCGTAACTGAATTTCATTCTCTCCGTGGATTTTTGCATCCCATCCTTTCCACTGAAGTTGGAAGAAATTTTGACTTCGGGTAGACAGGGCTAGCGGAAAAAACTTCGAACGAAAGCGGAATCGCAATGCCAATTTGTCTGTGTTTTAAATTTTATAAAGCCATCATTTTTAACTAAAAGGACTCTCGATTCTCCGTCCTCCTCGACAGGTAAACCAAGTTTCTGCGAAATGAATTATTTCGCAACCCTGCCCTACCTCACCTCATTCATATCCTCGCCGAAGTGATAAGGAGACGAAGCACTTAAGTGACGTACAAAAACGTAACCATAAAAGCGCGCATTTTCCCTCGAACCGAAGTGGAATGACGGATGGAATGAAAAACAATGCCAGATTCCCAACTTCATTGCTGAAGTTTTACGATAAAACTTTTGCTTTCGATGCAATCTAATTGAGCGACCTAAGGCGCAATATTCCGAGCCGGAAGAAAGACGTAATTCGTCTTGATGTTCAGTTCGTCCCACATAGCCCCACACAGCATTCAAAATTCCACGTCATGGGCTTATGTATATGCGTTTATGAACAACGCCGGTATTTCTACGCGTACGCTACATAGGAACAGTAAAATACTCGAAATTTATTCATAAGTAAAATTGTGCGAGAAATGCAAAATCGACGTGCAAATGAGTAAAATTTGCGTGAAATGCAAAAACGACGTGCAAATGAGTAAAATTTGCGTGAAATGCAAAACCGACGTGCAAATGAGTAAAATTTGCGAGAAATGCAAAAACGACGTGCAAATGAGTAGAATTTGCGAGAAATGCAAAAACGACGTAAAAATGAGTAAAATTTGCGTGAAATGCAAAAACGGCATACAAGAAAGTAAAATTGCGTGTGAAATTCCAAAAATGGACTGCAAATCATACGCAGGATTGTGCGTGGAATTAAAAATGACGTACAAATCATAAGTAGGATTGTGCGTGGAATGCGAAAACGACACGCAAATCATAATCGAAACACAGGTACTCTCGTCAAAAATCTGATGAAGAGAGTTCGGTCGTCTTTTTCAGCGAATAAAGTAGACTCCCGAAATGCACTAACTGGAGAAGATGAGTCGTGAAGAAAAAAATTTGCACAAGCCTGTATTATTAAAAAAAAAACTTTGCACCAGTAGTATCACCACGGTTCATAAACGCGTTTATTTAGCTAATCATTTTCTATCGAGCGTTAGAGCGCGCCCAAGTCTCAATAGTCATCGAACAATTTAATCCTTTTTGACTTCTCTGTTCCGTACTAAGAGAAAACTATCCCGATTTTAAGCTTAGTTTTGCCGTCCACCATAGTACGATTCTTAGTCCACTGGTCAACTTCGATGGTAGTCAAACGATCAAGACTATTTATGAATAACTACGTCAACACAACTACTGCATCCACATTTCATACACAGGACGTCATAATAAAGGTCAAAATATAAGGCAGGGAAGGCAACTTGTGAACCAAGTCTTCATTACAGACGCAGCCGGTCCTTTGCGGTCACGATTTGCTCATAATGACATGACGTTTTTTTGCTAATACTGCACTTTCCAGCATCATAACTTCCTCCAACGTTAACTTTCAGCGTTTAATACTTTAACCGCAATTTTTAATACACTTCAAATTTCATATCGCCAAATCTCTTTCGAATTTTAAGATAAAGGATTTTGTTTAACAAATTTAGCTATCCTATCAATTTTATTATTGATCTGAACTTGAGATATTTAGCATATGCGAGGAATGAATACAAATTTAATAAAAACTTAAAAACTTCTATTCATATATTTTACTGCATAGGCTAGGTTAGGTTAGATGTTTGCGTGTGCCATATATGTATGGCGCACGTTGCGGTCAAAGTATTAAATTTCATAACTGCAAACAATTTAAGCGCCATGCTACAAACAATTGCTGCGAGTCTATGTACATTTGGTGTGAAAGTAGAATAGTACTAAAGACTCAATTTTTCCCAATTCGAAGACCAATAGTGAAGTAACTAACAAATAGCGCTATAACTTTACTCGAAAATAATGTAAAAATTCCAAAATTTAGAGAAACGTAATGACAAATACGTCGATTGGTAGCAAACGCGTATTTTGTCAACTGCCAAGGATAGAAACGTGTTACCGCCACTTAGTAAAAACGAATGATCATTAAACATAGCTTGCTTCATATAGAATTTCAAATTTTTCGCCCACTATAAACATAATGGCACCAGAAAAGTTAGATGCTAGGTTCAAGCATTACCTCATCACGCATATTTAAAGTTAATTACAGCTGGCTTCGTATTTCCTTTCCAATCCAAACAGCTCACCTGCTTGGTAGTCGTCTGGCAGGCCAAATCTGAATTCGTTTATCAGTCGATTAATTTTCAAAAGCATATTTCTTGAGACACACATACTTTGCGTGAAAAAAAATCGTCAGACTTTCACACCCAAGGCCAATGACGCACACCAGGCTGTGCCGTGGCAGGGCAGGACAAAGTCATAGCACTTCTCAACACGCGCCGCACCCTCACTCACAGTCAACGTTACACTGACATCAACAGGTGGTTCCTCTATGTTTTTGACTTAACCTCTTCAGGAAGAATCGGAATGAAGGAAGGAACGTGAAAAATTCAGGGTTGTGAAGAATTAAGGCTCTGTGGCTTCGGAACCTCTTCAGGGCTTAATATTTAACTTTGAGATAAATCTATGATCCGTCGTAGTTATCTGCCCAAATGACCTACAGTGAGTATATTCATTATTTTTCATGTTGACTTTTGCTCAGGTGATTTTGTATTTCTAAGTCCGCTTGCCAGCAGCAGGCCTGCAATACGAACATTGGAGTGTAGTCAGCTGGAAATTATTGCAGTGCTTAACTCTACGAGTACGAGGGACATCTCAGTCTCAGTACAGATATTGCTTTGTAATATTGTGTTATTTTTACTCTTCAAATTAGAGAACTATCGGGACTCTTTTTGAATATTCTTTTCATTTTCTCTGTCAGAGAACTGTCAGGACTCTTTTGGAATATTTTCATTTTCTCAGCCAAATAACTTTCGAGACTCGCTTGTAGCACGAGGGAAGGGAATATTGTACGTCTGGTACCATGCTGATTCAACACGCGAATCATTAAAATTTATTCTTGAACAATTTGAAGATTTAGTTACGTGCGAGTTCTATTCCGAAAAATTCCAAGGCCTATTTAAGTGACCTTTACTCTAAGGGTTATTCATAAAAGGATTATCTTATTTTTTAATGGAATGAAATAGTACGGAAATAGTCGTTTATATCTTACGCCTTTGTGTGCAGATTCCCCTAAGTTTTGAACAAAACAATATGAATTTAAGACTAAACTGGATTATTTCAAAAGTCTTCCTGAAACACAGTGGTACTTATGAGGTAGAAAGAAAAGTCGCTGACGCCCGCTGAATGGTTGTTGTGGGCACCTAGTTCCCCACCGGGCAGAGACGGGAGAACTGGGAACTCCTTCCATTGAATGACTTATTAGTTCGCTTGGAGCTCAATACCCACATGAAATGCGATCTCAAGAAAGCGAAAAGGAGGGATCATTTAGTGCAGACAGTAGGAAATAAGGAATCTACGCAAGAGGTGTGTTCTCCCACTAAATCCCCTGCGCTCAGATCAGCAAGTTAAGAATGAAGAAGATGAAGAGACACAAAAGAATTAGCTAAGACGATGTGGGAATTGAAAGAAGTAGAATGGATGCGAAAGATAGAAGTCCCAATCCCAAAGGCTTATCGATAGGGTAGATAACAACCCTAAAGGTTTATTTGTAGCGGAGGCTCCCATACCCCATTAAATGAGCAAGCCTATGATTGGTGGCGTTAATGATTCATAGAAGTTTTGTAAATTTCTGAGGAAATCCAAGTATATGACATAAAAACTGCAGCCAAGGAGTAACCTGTCCTCCTAGTTGCAAAAGCCGACATGTCGAAGACGTCAAAGAACTTTTTCTGGATGATTGTCTCTTCAGTGTTTCAGTGTTAAAACTTGACACGAAAATTGCATGCTTGCGTACACGTTCAAAAATAATCAGAAGCCATGCATTCGAATTCATCATTTGAAAAAAGCCCTACTCCGAAGGAAGAACGTTTTTCTGTCCCTGAATCATTTTCAGTTCGTTATATTAGGTCAAGGTTGCAATCAACGAAGACTCTTAAGTTTACAGAAAAAGTTTAACGATACCAATTTTGTTCCGTTAGTTCCCAGAGGGCCTGACCTCAATAAACTGGAGATCTTCACCGTCACTCGGGGAGGGAAAAAAATTTATCTGCAGATCGGTTTTTTGAAGCTAAATGTAACCATAATGACAAGGTTGCCATCAATGCCACTTTCCTCAGATCGAAAAACCAAACTGATACTCCTTAGTTTTTTTCGTGAATTTTGCGTGCATATCGACTAGGGACCGCAATGATGAGCCACAAACTCGGGATATATAAATGCTTCTTGAATTGTAACAGAAAGCACTGTAACTTCTAGCTTTGGCGCTCAAGTTACCAAACCAAAGCACTGTAGCAAAGAACTGCCAAGCTAAAGCACTGTATACCTTGAATATGTTGAAAATGTTTGAGCCTTTACGCCCGGGCCACACTGGAATGCTGCGCTGTAGCTAAGCACTGCCAAGCCAAAGCACTGTGGCAAAGCACTGCCAAGCCAAAGCACTGTAGCAAAGCACTGTAGCAAAGCACTGCAAAGCCAAAGCCCTGTAGCAAAGCACTGCCGAGCCAAAGCACTGTAGCAAAGCACTGCCGAGCCAAAGCACTGTAGCTTCTAGCTTAATTTCACTGCCTAGTTGACCATACCAGAGGACGTACTCTGAAGGGGTTGAAAACCTGATGTGCCTTCATTGAAGAATGTTTAGTTGCAAAAATATTCCATGACCTTTTCTTGTACCCCATGGATGACAAAAATGTTCCCTTACTTTTTTTGTACCCCATGGAAGACAAAAATATTCCCTTACCTTTTTCGTACCCAATGGAAGACAACTGTCCTCCCGAAATCTGCCTAATCGAAGCCCTGAACAAAACCTATGGAGGCACTCGTCCGTCATAACAGTGGCAATAAAACGAGATTTACCGTAGAGTTTCTTTATTGCACAGCATGCAAACAAATTCCTCATTAAATCGTTCAAGAAAAATAAACGAGCTAATATGATTCTTGAACTATAGATAACTTCAAGCGAGATCTGTGTTTGACTCTCAATACAGAAGGAACAACATCTCGTTTTCGATGGATACATAAACACGGGTCTACATGATAAGTATTTGTATCAGAACAGCTTCGTACTTATCCTCGTTAAGGATATTTATACAAAATAATTCAATATATTCGCTGCTACCATGAAAGTTAATTTCATTGTTCCACTCCATCATTATTTATTTCAACAACAATCATTTAAGTTGCAATTTTTCTTATCTTAGATGGTTCTACGAAGTGGAAGCACGTATAGCCCATGCATAACAACGCAAAAGTGCTAACGATAGCAACTAAATATAACAAAAAAAACGTTGGGATGAAGGGGGCAAAACACCACATGACGCGCGTCATGTGCGACTCGTGCGCGTCATGTAACTCGTTAAATGAATAAATTTTCCTAACAAATTGTTCCCTAAGCTATCAATTATATTCTTGCACTGCAGTTATACCCAGGGGACGGAATCGTAGACCACTCGGTTCATCATTGAACTGTGCATAAATACCATAGTAACTATAGTACATAGTGTAGCATTTGGAGACACGAGTAATGAAATAGTTTAACTCCCCTACTCAATAGTCAACTACTAAAACATTCGTAAAACGGAGCATTTATGAAATGATGAAAATAATTTTCTATGGAACAGCAGGTCATCAAAGTTCATCTCATGATAAGAATAAGATTGAAATGCCTAAAGTTAAAAATTACAATTTATACATCGCAATCCGATTCGAAATCTCGTAAGCCACTCGCTGATAGAACCACAAGTGCCGACGCCTATATATTGATTTTTATAATTAATCGTCAGCATGATACGCAAAAATTTACGCTTCACCCATTTTCCCACCCGTGCTCTCAAACCTCAATGAGTAGGTGGAAAAGAAAACTTTGATTCAGTCCAGAAGTGCTGCAAAAGCAAGCTTGAGCCGGACCCATGCTCAGAATGCAAACCCTAAGGATTTCGACACCTCACGGCGTTGGTGTTTTTTTGTTTAGAGCAGCGTAGCTCGCACAGGTTTTGTTTCTCAACACTCGGCCTACTTGACTTATGTGGCCATGTCGTGACGAGGGTATCCTGCTCTCCTTTGAGTTACCCTACTGGTATCTATGGGAGAAATCCTGGTATCCCTCGAAAAAAAATTTATTCTTGCGTTTCACCAGGGGGGTTACCAGCACCCTGCAACTATGCCCGCCCTCCCCAGGTCAGACTGAAAGATAACACTAAAAATAAAGAAGTTGTTGAAATAATTTTTTTCTAGGGAGTTTAGATGAGATTCTGCGTCCCTGATTTACGAAGAAATTTGATTTGCTTAGCAACAGGCGCGTCATCACCCAATCCATTCATCTCCAACAGTCGTCAGGCTGGCCCTCAGGTATTCTTGACATTATTTCATCATTATTGCTTTAGGTCGCTTTCCCACCAGAGGCGCCAGCCATGAGCAGATGGGGACCACCTTGCATTAGCAAGGGAACTTCACGGTAGCGTTGCAGAAAGTGTCTCAAAATTAATTCACGTAGCCTCGCGAGCAGAGACAGCCCCGACATCTCCTGGAGACCATGTACTCGTACGTATTAGTTATCATTTCGACTTACATGAGCGCATTGATTGTTTTACCATAAGAACCAGCAGTACAGGAGAATAATTTTTTAAAATTAAATGACTGCTAATTGACTTGCGCTGGTTAAAATAACGCTTCTATTACAAAGAAAATTTCAAAATTTTAAGCAAATCAACGAAAATTAAACGTAGTAATCATTTTGCGGCTCTATTGGTATTATTTAGAAAAGATCAAATTAAGTAAGCATTTGCGTCAAATTATTTTGAACGTATTTGTTGATAGCTCCATAAATATACCCGAGTTTTTCTTTACTGTACCTACACGTACTTTGGCTACTGAATCCTCAACGGAAGCTTGAATCCTTGGAAACTTACACGTATCACGAAAGTTCAATTTCATTTAAAGTGAAACAGAAGCCATGTTCAACTCTACTGAACTCATGGCGGGCTTACGAGGTGTTCTGTCACTAAACTCAAGATAAAGCAATTTTTTTTAATATTTCTAGCAAGGCATCCGGTTCGGAACTTTTCTTTTAAAGAAGAGGTAAATTTTGCACCGCGAGAATATGAATTATTTTGAGGAATTGCATTCACGTCTTTGACACGTTCTTACTTATTTTACTCTAATAAAATATTCGTGCTACTACTTCGTACGAACAAAATCAATTCTAAAATTTGTATCACACTGTTTCCATTATAGCTACAATTTTTCTCCCTCGTATCCTGATTACCATATTTTAGCAAAGAACCACTTGACATATCGTTTTGGGTCCCGCGCAAGCTCGCTGTTTTCGATTTGAATAAATATTCGAAGCCACTTTACGCTTCTTGTTCATCGTAAACTTCTTGGAGCATCTGCATCATGTCCTCTCTCTTCATATAGTAGTAGCTCGGCATCTTCCCTTTCTGTTGGCGAACCGAATAAAAATGGTTTTTATTAATATGATCACGGTTTAAAGTTCCTTATCATGGCCGTGATCTAAAGAGAGCGAAAAGAAGAGACCATTTACGATGGACTACAGAAAAACGGAAATTTATGTACAACGTGTGTTCCCACGCATGATCCCTTCCGCGTAAGAACAGCAAATTAAAAAGTGAAGGAGAAGAACAGACAAAGAAATAAAAATGAAATCGGAGTTACATTTGAAGGAGGGGAAGTGGGCACCAAAGGTAGTATTCCTGAATGCCTATTTTCAAGGTGAGGAAACTGAAGGGTGCTCCTCTGAGGCTGCTAGTCCCCATAACAAAAGATAGACAACGCTAACTAACCCAACCCTATTGTCCACCCTTGGTCTTCTGAGGGGCAAAAATTTATAAGATCAGCTGACTTCAACTCCGGCTAACCGGCACAGGAAAACTATAATAGCAAAAAATAATAATAAGTAGATATGTAAACAACAAATAGCTAAAAATACAAGTAGAATGAACGTAAGTACGAGTAGAACAATTAAATTGAAATGAATTCAAGTATCTGCTGACTGCGTAATGAGTTCAGCCTCCACTTGAATACCTAAGTATTCATGTTGAGTGGCACGGCATCGGTGCCTCATGGTAATACTAAATTGTTCTCGACTGAGCGAGCGATGTGCGCTCACCAAGTCTTTAATGTTCCGCTTGGCGCCAGCCTGAACCAGGATCGGGGCAACGTCTTCCACTTTCTTGACGGCCATGGCGTAGTGCAGAGGGGTTCTTCCCAGCTGTTGTGGGGTCACAAGCAAATCAGAAGCAATGCGTTAATTCGCGTCGTAACATCGAACAATCGGATGCCTGATGGACCGGCTGATGAACGTTTTAAAATTTAACGAATGCTTGTGTGTGTAAATTTATCGAGCTTGTTGACTTATTGTGAAGTGTTGTAATAATTAATCTTTTTACAGACTCATGAGGAGAAAACAAAATCTCTCAATTTCATCTATCACAATATCGCTTACTCCGTAAGAATTTGTTCTGAATATTCAACTGTCTCTAACTTGGCTACCTCTTCAGATATTCTCTTACGATCTCCATCTCCCACAATACCAGGTCTAAACAAATACAAGCCCATCACATTATCCTGAGCTTTTTCTTAACCTAATATGCTAACACAGCGAGTCTCATTACGTTACTTTGACACGACATTTTAAAACGTTTCCTGTGACGTGACCACCGACAAGTCATTTTAAGGCTGGAAAAACAGCGTTGTCTCTGGAATCGAGCAACTTAAATAACGAATAATGACAGAGTTGAAGGGGGTAAACTGTAACCAAAAAGTGACGCAAGAGTTCAGACTCACATTGTCCCCGACAGCGAGGGTTACGGGCGCTTTGCTGACCAGGTAGCCCATGATGTCTGCCCTCTCTAGCAGGGTGGCGAGGTGTATGGGCAGTCGACCCCTCGTGTCGCGCCCTATGATCAGGTCCGGGGAATCTACGATGTACTGCACGTGGGGCAGGGAACCCACGATGATGGCTCTGTTCAGCCACTCTCTCCGCTCCTAAACACACAAATTGCAGTCGGTAAATGAAATAAAATATTCGGCAAGGGCAAAAAATTGATCAAAATCTCGATGCTAAGATTATTTCCTCTTATAAATCGATTGACGCGACAAAAGTCGGTGCGACTCAGCACCTTCTGGCTCTGTTCAGATATTCGTTTCACCGTGGTGAAAGAAACTGCAATTAATGAATCAAATGCGTTTTCCATTGCAGCTGGAAGCGAAAAATCATTGAAATTTAGACTGCAAGATGATTCAAGTTTGACAATCATTTGACGGGATAAGAACTAGTTTAATTTGTAGGCTCTGTTTTTGAATTTTCTCAGTGGAAGGCATATAAATGTTGCTATGTAGATACGATTAAAACTTCAATTTTTGTCCGAACTACCGACAACCGTCGCGATTCAGATCGTGAATCGCGACCTGAGCAAAATTTCGCGTGATTCAAAGTAATATTTAATTTTTCAAGGTAAACCGTATTGGAACTAACAATTTTCTTTATGTACAAAAATTAACTTTGCGTTGAAAACTGCAATCAACCCCTTAAGTTTAGTTAAGGTACTCGTTTTCTTCAGTTCATAATGTCAACTCAAAGTCTTAGGACTGCTGCTACTTGCAAAGAGTTAAAAATTTGAAACTTTTTCATCAATTTTCATTCTTCATTTACCAAAAAGTAGATTAAATTGTCTCCTAGTAAGCCTACTTTCTTCTTTCATAAAATGGAACCATAACAGGATGACAACAGCACTTCTTCGAGAGAACAAAGCCGATCTCTTGAAATTAGAAGCCTTTAGTGAGAGAGTCGCGGAGTTCTTCCTGTATGTGATTTTGCTTCTTAGATAAATACGGTAAATTTGGTTAGTTTTACTATGGAAAGACGAATTCGAGAGAATCTATTTTCGCTGAATAAACTATGGAGTTATAATAGCTTCCGGTGTAGACAAGGGACAAGTCTGTCTGCTCCGAGCGTAGAGCAAGTTGCCGAGTCGGACGGGAAAGCCCACCACACATTTTTGGTGCGCTCTCGGGCGGTGCGGTCTTGGACGGCGAATTTTACAACCTAAATAGCATATTTAAACATAGTTATATGAATACACGGATAACGTTCCTCCGTACTGTCGTTGATCAAAATTCTTCTCAGGGACCTCCTCCCAAGCCTGCATCTGTTCACCTCGTAAAAAGACGCATCCTGAAGCTGTTCGATGGCTTTCTTCTGGTTCTCCTTCTCGGCCACATGGACGATGTTGAGCCCCTGCTCGTCCTCTGCTGTGAGAAGGTGGTTGTAGCCTTGCAGCATCAGGTACCTCAGGTCATCGACGTTGCCTGGAAAAAAATAATTGTTATAACGCTTTCAAAACTCCGTCAAGAATGAATATTATCTCGCCCCTAATCTTTTTAACATGTTTCGAAACATTTCAACGTAGTAGTAGAAGTAGTAGTAGTAGTAGTGAAAGCAGCGCTTCAGAAACTTAAGAC
>VOMN01118781.1:0-10302 GCA_014899125.1 Orchestia grillus | reverse complement strand
AAGTTCAACTTTTCTGAAGATCTCAAGTTTTGTCAAACGGTTGTGGTGTGCACGGAAATAAGGGTTAATGAACTCCGAATGACAAGGGTCGTGAGCTGGTGCTGCATTGGTTCTTTGCAGGTGTTCTGTTGAAGGTGTCGGAAAGTGCAGGTGATGGCCAATACGCGGTGCAAAGCGAGCTTCTATTGCAGTGCAACTGGTCGGTTGTCCCACTCCTGCCAGCTGCGGCCAAACTGTACGTTCAGTCGCTGTTTCTGAAAGGTAACTTATTCACACATATCTCGACATTACGAAAACGATCTCATGGTTGCAGACGTACAGATCGAACAGCCTTCCAAGATGACACGGGTTGTGGTGAAGATGGATTAAGTGTAACCCACGCGTAAAAATATGCTTAAAAAGGAAATATTGCCACCATTTACAGACAAAATAGCAAACGTGTTCCACTGCAAAGGGGAGAGAGAGGCACCATCGTCAGACAAAGTTATTTTTCGTTTAGGATATTAATTTTAAGGACCCTATGTGAAATTAAACTTAAAGGTAAAATGCTTAAAATCGACACATTTAGGCCACTCATGAACCTTTATATCCACGGTGGATATTTGCTTAAACATTTTTACTGTAGGCTGTAAAAAGCCTATGAAATTTTGCACCTTTTACTAAATCAATACAACGTCACTGTCGTTAGACATTAAAGAAAAAATATAAATCAACCTATGACTTACAAATACATATTTTGTGCCTCCCAGTTCAATGTCTGTCATTTTAATCCTCTGCATTTAATGGAAAATCAAGTATCTTGCTTTTTGACTATGGAAAAGGTACAATTTATGAAGCTCTAATACGAATAAAAGCAAGAGCAATAGCAAATAAATTTTAGCAATAACAATAAACACTTCGAAATTATGATGTACGCTTAGCACAAATTTCTATAGCACAGTTATCACGTGAGTCTTTCGTCCAGCTTATATTGTGTTTATAAACTCACGATTAGAGTCTCTCTACTTACGTGAACTCTGAGGTATCGCAAAGTTACGTGGAAACTTATGTAAAAATTCTCAACTTGACTTGTTAGAATATAACCCGAATCGTAGCTGCGTGCACTTGAGCTACCAGCTAATCGCTGTGACCTCGCAATAATTTTTTATAATAAGGCACCTTTAAGCTATCTCTAGTAAAACGAAGTTTTTATCATGCGATAACACAGTTTGTTCGGTCAAGTTAGAAAGAGTACCTAATCTTTGAGTAAATCACGAAAGTTCATCTAATCAAATGACTGTTGAGTTTACGATCAGAGTATACAGGTAAGTCAGCTGTATGTATGAGGTAGAGTACTGATCCTAAGGCCTGCCAGAGCGCTATGATCCTAAGGCCTGTCAGAGTGCTATGATCTTAAGGCCTGCCAGAGCGCTATGATCCTAAGGCCTGTCAGAGCGCTATGATNGCCTGTCAGAGTGCTATGAGGTGACAGAGTTTGGTGGCAGGGCAGAGGATGCGAACCATTTAGTTTCATCGATTGCCAGAAATTCGGAAGTAATTCAGAGGATTCTCAGAACTATGATCACATTTTGAGTTGTGTGTGATCTGTATGGTAAAATTAAATGTGAATACAACTAGTAACATGCGCATCATTCAACTCAAAACTGGAGGCAGCGAAGTGAACGTTCTAAAGAGAAGATCAACATTGTACACAAAGCTCTGCTGACCATGGAACAAGGTACCACTCGTTAGATGCAGGTGACCGCGATAACTGCTGTTGTCTGACAGGCCAAGGGAAATTGTGCCTTTGATTGACTTTCGCCATGACCAAAAGGCAACGCTTACCAGTTCTACTACACCGCAGTAAATGGTACCGCCCAACTTTATATTCATTTACATAATTTTAATGCAAATGTGTTCATTTAAATGAGTCTGGTAAAGTCGTTTTCCTCAGTTATTTGTTACGGAAGAAAAAACTTTAAAACACTCATTTTTCAGTTACTTTTTAGCGTTTAGTACTTTTTTAGTGGTTTGCATGTTGTTGTGATCATCTTTATCAGGATAGGAAGTCTTGCCAAGGAAATATATGAAATGCTTAGACCACGTGTCTTCAAAATACGTTTCGTTGTGTAGAGAGTGTCAACATCCGCGGCTTTTGTTGAAGAGAGCAATGTGGACGATGGCGAGGAGCACTGGCTATGAAGAGGTAAATACATGTTTGACCCATACAGTAGTTGGAGAGTAACGAATGTTTTGAATAGTCTGTGTTCTGTTCATATGATCATTCACGTGTCTGAGCGGTGATGCATAAAGTGCTTCTGCAGGCGTCCGAATCATTGCGCCTCCCGGTAAACTATGTGTACAAGCGAGGAAAATTAGGACACCGATTTTGTAAAACCTTGAGCACATCAGAGCTCATGACGATACGTTACAGCTCAGTCTTTGAATGCAGTATTGCTTAGTTTTTCTTGGTTCTTAAGATTGCTAAAAATTTAGAAGCAAAAAATATGTCAAGAACATTATTGCCGTATTCTTTGTTTTAAAATTTTTAGAAGAATCTTTTTGTGTATGATTGTTCAACTTTGAGGGAGAACTAAGGCAGGTGTCAGATTGATTTTAGAGGCAGGTATAGATAGAGAGAAATTTGCACTTAATGTCAGCTCTAGTGGAAAGATGCACGCTGGGATCAAAAATATTAAAAGAAAGGGTTTGAGGCGGAATATAAAGCTGAAAAGTATAAAAGATGAAGTACTATATTTTAAATGGAAATGTAGGATTCATTTGCACCATTGGTCTGCATTGCTTTAAATATTTTCAGTAACAATTCTACGCAACACAATCTGCGTTCATAAAGTTGAACAAGTTTCTCAACGAGTTATTTCTTTTCAACTGCAACCCATAAACCAGCTCTAGGTTTATTCTTGCAAATGTGATCAATTCATCATTGTACCTCTGACTGTTAACGCAAAGCCACACTCTTATTTTCATTCTTACTTATTTCTAGGCAAATATTCCTATCGTGGCTAGACTCGAGTTATGATCTCGTGGCTAGACTCGAGTCATGATATCGAGGCTAGACTCGAGTCATGATATCGTGGCTAGATTCAAGTTATGGCATAGCACAAGTAGCTGTAATGAAAATTTTTAATTGAAGTAGTTTTATAAATCTACGTTAGCGGTTTTTTAACTGATCTAAAACTAGTGGTGATAAATTTTTCGAATCTCTTTACCGATTTTATTTGACAAAATATTTTTGCTCTCTGGCTGGTAATTTTATTTTAAACCAAGTTTTAATGCAAAAAACAGATGGTATGTATAAAATTTATTGGTGACACATTTTAATACTTTTCCACACCATGGCAGCAATGCGCATTAACAATAATGCATCTTATTCATATGTGTCATCAGATTATATGATTAATTTCAACACCATAAAGTTTTTATCTCTACCATATTGTTTTAATTTCTGTTCAGATTGCACAATATCCATTAAGTTAAGAATAATCACATTGATTCGATTGACATATTTGATTTTTCTTATATTTTAGCTTAGTTTTCACATCTTTCATCTTAGACTCAAAAACTTTTGCGTGAAGATCGAGTAAACTGAATTAATTTTAGGCCATTCGTGCTCCTGACTTATTCTTGAACCAATTTTTAAACACGAATATCTTGTAGTAGCTTTGTTAATAAACATTTATACTAAATACTTCAAGCAGTAAAACTTATTTGACCTAATTTTAGTATGAAAACTCATGAATCGATATTCTAAGACGAATTTAAGCAAAAATTGGACTTTACAAAAATCTAGAATAGTGTGAAGAGCATCAGTTAAACAAGTTTTTAAGTTTCAATCAAATGTAAAGCTGATAGATCGATGTGGCGTGACTAATTCATTTTACAACCATATATAAAACTTCAAATGTAGGTAGCTTCCAAATGAAGTATCTGGTATAAAAGACTCTGAAACAAAGTCTTCCGTCTTGGGTCATTTGTTACTCAAGTCAGTGGTCTTCAATCCTCCTGTCTGAAAAATGTTCCTTATTATGAATTCCGTGCCTGGTTTTCGTTTCCGGATTGACATGTTTTGGTCTCAGCACCAGCTGTTTGTGTTTGGAAAATTGAACTCGAGTAAGACACTAACTGCTATTTCGAGTTATGGCAGATCTTCTCCCCGAATATGAACAACAATTTGCTACCCTAACAGCTGAAATTACATCCAAAATATGTTTAATGACAAATTCAAGTCCAAGTAAGTGAATAATTTGAAACAGAGAAAATATTACCATATGCGAATGAATGTTAAAAATTTTGCACGTAAGGTTAAATGCTCGTGTATAGACTTGGTCACTTGTTAGTGTGTAAATTTACTATGGCTAATACAAGAGCCTAGTCTGTAAAGCATAACAGGTAATGGCAAAGAACTTAGGCAGTGTGATACCAAGTCCTGCACAAACTTTTCAGGCTGTAAAGTGTCATTTGTGTCATGTTCATTAAGCTTTAAAATTTGGACTTTTTAAATGATAAATCACACACTTAATATAAAAAAATCCTAAATAAGCCCCAAATTTGGTCTTAAGGAACACTTAGGCTACATGTTGGTGTGTCAATTTTACTATGTATTAACAACTTGCTTAGAAGCCTGTTTTGAACAGATGTCTGGGTTAATTTCCATAGAATACTAAAAGCTGTCAAGCTTAGCTTATATTTTACATGGATGCCCTATTCACTGCATTGCTTTAACCTTGAGAGATGAGCGGTCTCATCAAGTGAAAGCTGCTTAACGCAAAGGGCACTCAGGTTTCAGAAAAGATAAATTATGTCAGATTCATACTATGAGATCATTATATCAAGATTATGTAGAGTAGAAATTTTTCTTACCTCAACTATAGCTAGGTTTTTGAAGACTTTCCTCTTTCCATTTTAATGGCTGTTTTTATTATTCTTCATTTTTTCTTTCTTAACTTGCTGTTTTATGTGCTGGAAATCTTATGTGGGAACACATTTGTATATAAATTCCACATTTTCTAAATTTACACACTAAATGGTCCCTTCTTTTAACTCTCTTGAGATTGCCTTTGGCACGGCTATGGAGCTTTTAAACTAAGTAATAATGGTGAGTAAAGATTTTTTCTTGTGATATTGTAGGAATAGTGATTTTTTTGGATATTTGCATAGAAATGTAGCCTTTCAGGGACTACATAGAAATTAATTTAATCTATGTCCTTGAAATGATATGAAAGACCAAAACTTTACAATCTTTATTACTTATTGCTTTATTAATCAGCATAGATTGGAGTATAACCAGGAAAAAATTTGATAGGTTTGTAATTTTTTCATTGTCTCTAAACATATATTTGCATTACCAGTTAGAATCATTATACAAACTATTTTCATTGCAAATTTGATTATGAGAATATTCCATTTCTTATATCTTAAAGGTTTATAATGTTCTGTAAATTTATATGTTTATATATATTTCAGCCAAATGCCAAATGTCATTTTATCATGATACGAGTAATGTTTTGAAATCTTCTATTCCTTTTGTTTAGGGATTACTACAAAAAACCTATTACCAGATTTCTTCAACCTGAATTAAAGTTTAATGATGAGTTAAATATTTAAGTAACTTTTTTTATATTGTCTCAGCCCATACTTTATGATATAATCTTGAGGTCTTGGTTGTGATATTTCAAGAGCTTGCAAGAAACCTCCAAGTATGTAGCTACTTTTTTCTCATTTTAGTATGTTATGACAGCCTTAACTCTTCTTTATGTTCTAGTCTTTTATGTAAATTAAAATTAATTATTCAATTTTATTTCACCAAAAATTTTTACTAGGGATTTGCTAAGAATTTGGGAGTTATAATAACTAAAATGGGAAGCAGAGTTTCCAAACCAGAAAGCAAAGTAAAGAATTTAATGGATTTGTAGCTCTGAATATTTTTGCAGCTAGCAATTGTTCTTCAATCTGAAATAGTATAATTAAAGAAAAAAAAAATTCTGACAAGTTGTACATGGGTATTTTAATCATTTCACCTCATTACACTGTTTGTTTGTTATCAGGTCATCATGGAATTTCAGTCCATGGCTTGGAGTCATTAATGGAGGAAGCAAAAGACTTGGTAAGTTGCAAATCATTCTTTTTTATCTCACTATCCCACTTACATAGTTCTTCTCATAGTCAGCTACAGAAACTATATAAATTTCCAACCATGAACTTGTAGTAAAGTAAACTTTTGTGTTGTATACTCCATGGCGTACTGGTAGCATGATAGCCTTGTAACCGAGAGGACCTGGGTTCGAATCTCGGTTCATTCAAGTCATTTTCACGTGACCAGAGAATACTTCCCTTGGAAAAGCAAGTTTAAACAATACATTCTTCATGTCTTTCACTGCACAAGTAGTTGTAAAGCATTAAAAACCCAATGGTAAAATGTGTTGGAATTAATAAAGGTTGTATTTAACATATTTTTCTAACACTGATCAAAAGTTTTAGTTTAGGTGAAGCGTGTGTAAAGACAGGATGTAAGTTGAGCCAAATTAATTTTTTTTTGTAGGAAAAATTTGGGGAAATATGCTGATGTATTTGAAAAAATTATTATAATTAGTTAAATGCAGGCATTACAGTCTTCAGTGGGTGACTAATCTCCCTTCCCCATATCATTAGGCACAAAAATTTGAGCCCTTGGCTCGGGCTCAGTTGCTAAAATTCCACTACCATTTTAACCTGTAGTATGTGACTAATTAGTCGCATACTAATGTGGCTAATTATACTAACCTCTATTTGTGCACTTGTGGCCTTTTCAGCCTTGTAAGGTCTTGGTTGATAGTTCTCCATAGATTTGCTTTTTACTGCATTTTATTTCTTAGCTTCTGATCTTTATTTTCAGTTGTATTAGGCAAATTTTCAGTTTTGACTGGTTAAGTTCAGAAAGCAAAATCTATTTTATGGAATGCAGTTCCTGTATTTTATATTCAGTATATCTGAAGATGTGAAAAATACATCTATACATATTGTATATAAATTGTGATTTTATAAATTGAAGTTAAACAAAATTCTAAAAATTTCATTAAGAAATTTCGGACGTATCTAAACCTTTCTCCTTTTCCATCTTATTGAATCTGAAGTAACAAATTAAAATTAACCTGATTGTGGTCTTCTTTACTAGTTGTTTTTGAAATGATAATGATGTACATAAAATACTATTTTAGTTGGAGCGAATGGAGATGGAGGTGCGAGACTGCTTGGATGAAGTCCAGAAGCAGAAGTACAACCTGAGAGTACAGAGCCACAAGACGGAGTTCAGCCGCCTCAAGGGAGAGTGCAACAGAGCGAGAGAAAGTAAGTTATTCTCTGTGCCAGCTGACGGGTGTGTTCTCTACTCTGATGTGCAAAATAGGAGTGCCAGAGAAGGAAATTTATGATTTATACTTATTGAGATTTGCTCTTTACACGTTTGGGACAGATCGACCTGGGAATGGTATAGTGCAGCTGTACACAAATGAACCACACTGTTAACACAGTGATAAGCCCCGTGTGCGACAGCTTATATTTCAAACTGAGGGACATTCAGCAAGGGCTCGTAGAGACGCAGCGCTGTGTGTGCGCATGCTTCAAGTGTGCGGTGCAGAGCACTCTGATGTGCAACCCTGTACTGCACCAGTTTTTCCAAATGTACTACAAAATCATTTTTTAGCTAGTTCTGACAGACTGTCCATGGTATTTAAGGGAGCTGTGTCTTATAGGATACGAGGTGCCAGTAGGGGTTAACCCTTTATACCCTAAATTAATTTACCTCTTAAAATACATCATTTGAGAAAGAACAGACGTCTTAATAATGCTCTTAATTTTACCGAAATGTACTTGCATCATTTGAAGGGGAACACATATGTCTTCTCAAGACATGAAAAGTTGATAACATCTTACAGAGACAGAGCGCAGCGAGCTGTTGGGTGGCGGCACGAGCGAGGCCGCGCTCTACAACGGCGCTGGGGGGCTGCCTGACGACATGAGGCAGCAGCTGCTGCAGGACAACGACAAGCTCGAGGTCACCTCGGCTAGGCTCAGCAGGAGCTACCAGGTCAGTGCCTTGTGTTGATGGGGGCCTATGACGTCACGGTGGGGCCTTATACGTCACCTAAACTTCACCACTTAAAATGACTAGCTGGTCCCCGAGTTAATAACAGTTTTGAACAATTCATGCAGTGTCTTTTCTTATATTTAAATATACTTTTCCTATGATGTAGTTAACTTTTTACTATCTGTTAATACCCGATCTTTCTCTATTTCTTGTTCTCATAATTTGTAAGAAGTCGCCTCTTCTTCCTTCTTACACGTTCGAATAGAAAAGAATTAAAACGGGCAACAGGAGTGATCCGCTCTCGGGTTTCAACCCAAATCCTATGCCGCGAGGGAGCGAGATTAAGGTATTAATCATGGTCATGTGTAGACATATAATTCACTTCTAATACGATGATATAACACAGCGTGATGACATCACACCGCACCATCTGTGCATTGTTGGTCGCGGCCACGGGACCCGAGGACGTGACGTTGTCCTGACCACTTCGACTTGTGGTCTTATTCTAAAGCTGGGCTCGTACAGACCTGCAAACGCAGTCCTCCAAAATCCACTTTAACCTTGACCTTCTTACAGTTTGTGAAAGACTCGTCATAATTGTTTCATTCCTAATTTGTGTCGGCTAATCGTTTGAAATGCAAGAGAAAATTCGGGCAATATAGGATACATATTGCCCGAATTTCTGACCAATTTCGACCTTCGGATCTCGTCTCAAGCATTCGTCAGGAGTTAGTCTTGGGAGCAAGGGACGCGTTTTTTTCATATTGCTTCTCCTTCCTCTATCTCCAGCCCAATGTTTCACGAAAACGTTCTCTCTCATCACTCTAGTGTATCCGTGTTTCTTCTTTGTTGCATTCTTTCTCTCTTCGTGTTCGAGATGTTCTTTTTCAGATCGTCAACGCTCCCGTTAACGTCATTGTTTTTCTCGATGTATTGCTTCTCTGACTTTCCTTCTGTCCATCTCATATCACTTCAGCCGATTCTGATGTGTCAAATCCGATTTGTTTTGAAAGCTTTCATTTCGTAAGCGTTCATTTGATTGGAATACCTGCTACTGATGTAGTCTTCAGCCGCATCCTGGATTGAACTCACTTTTTTGCTGGCGTCATTGCAGCAATTTTTTTTATTGAGGCGTGACACGCTTAGGAAGAAATGAAGGTACATGTGTACTAATATTTACACGCGCTGGCACTGTGACGCGCTTTGGCCTTATTGACGGGGATGTTTTTTGGTTGAAGCCTTGGTGGCTGTGCAACTGAGATGCGAAAAAAAAATTCACGACTCGTCAGAATACAGTTACGCAATCTTCCTACGTGCCATTTATGGTCATTCTGAAGAGTGACCTGAACTCTTGTTCCACGACTTTGCACTGTTGCCTCAGGTTGATTGCCCAATCGAGTCTGCAATAAATATCACAATTATCGCTTTGGTGGTCGCCCCTCTTCGTTCTATGCGGGTGCCTTGTAGAAAGTTTACCTAACACTGAGTTCTACGCTCATGGGGGGGGGAGGGCTCTGTGGCGCAGTGGGTAAAGCCCTCGGCTTCAGGTGAGGAAGCGAATTCAAGCGTCTGTATTCTGCATAATTCCGACAAACAAATGTGTATTGTGCACATTTTTTTTAAAAGAAGCCTAGGCATGAAAGGTAATTTAATTGTTTTGTTACTTCTCGCTATGACGTTCATCATTAAGTCATGGAATTTGTTTGGTTGTCAGGTGGCCCTAGAGACGGAGGCCATTGGAGCTGAGATCCTAGGCGACCTGCATCACCAGCGGAGCACTCTGCACAGCGCCAGGAGTAGGGTAAGACCACATACATTTATTGTCTATTTTCTTCCCTAATTTTACCTTAATACACATTTCGTACTCATGACTTGCGTTTTCCATCAACAGTAGCGCCTATTTGGCCGAGGGACAAGCCTTCAAACTGGGCCAAAATAATTTTCATCTCGTGTGCCTATGAACGAACACTCTTTTACTTCTCTAAATTCCTATTCCCTTGTATTCTTGAGTGAGGGCTATCTCACACTCGATGGTGAACGGTTCCGCCCCTACAACACTCCGTGCTTCCCGTCATGTGTTAGTAGAGGGACTGTCCCGAGATATCTACCCAGTTCCTATAATTTGCTCGTCAGGCCTCACTTGACAATTCCACTATTGATAGACTGTTCCAAAACACTAGCCATTTCTCCGTACTTCACTCCCTAGTCAGACTTCCCCTAACATCGCCCCCCTCCTCCCT
>VOMN01118769.1:0-17307 GCA_014899125.1 Orchestia grillus | reverse complement strand
TTTTCTCGAACGTTACGAATACTTATTTGACCCACTGTAACACGAGGAATTCACCACTATATATGAGTCCGACAATGAAAAAACTATCGAAGAGGTTTTGTTCGTTCTGCGCTGAAAGAAAGAAATAAGGTAGCAATTATCGCACAATTCCCGCAATGATCAAAACAAAATAGGTCTGGTAGCATGATTATGTCCCATATTTAGTATTTATGTTCGTTCTATAAATCTACAAATAAGTACGTCATATACATAAATGAACAATTAGGTGAAATAAAATCAAATCAAATGTAGAGTAAAAGGGGAGAAAAATAAGAAAATTAATACGATATTCAACTATGAAGTGAAAAAACAGGTAGTGCGTGTTGCTACTCCTGCCACTCTTCCATCACACGTGAAACATGGATTCCAAATTACAAAGGTTCATGACTTTCCGCTCGATACACTGAAAATATCCTAATTCTTTGCTGACCTCACCAACTGCAGGGTGAGGTCACTTAGAAGTATGCTTTTAATCACGTCTAGGCACGCACAAATACATGCAGCGCAGTAGAGCTTCTTAAGAAAGCGAGCGATAAAATTAACGGACGAAATAAGGCACAGCCAACAAAGTAACTGGAATACAGAACTGTAAGTAATTTCTCTTGTTGTTATGTTAATGCCTATTCGGTTCAGTTTTGCGATGATCTAGATGTAATTTGTGTTTGAAAATTATACATTCGTTTCTCTTCTATTATGATGAGTAGTATTTAATTCCATTCGAACATGGTTGATAAATAGTATTAATATCAGAATATATTTTGAGGTACTGTTTCATGTTGTAGCTCAAGTACGTATTTCAAACAATTATTATATCTCATTAAAAGAAAGATGAATTTTTTCGCACGTATGTACTAGAGACGGCAGCCAAAGATTAAATTTATTAGATAGCTCTTGTCTTTTGCCTCCCTATGATAACATTCTATGTTAACTACAGAATTAGCTGACCGCTCAAATAGTGAATATATAAGTCACTCCCTTGCATGCCCCACACGCGACATTACGTATAACTCAACACAACGCATCACTCATCACAACCGCAGTAAAACTATCCCATTTTACAGCTGCAAATGTACAAGCCCAGGTTCGTTTGGCAGAACTTAAAATAAATGTAACTTGCTGGAGTAGGATGCTGTTCACTACTTCACATCGTCAGCTGTGCTGAATTGTTCGTTTATTTTTATTTCGTGTGGTCGTTACTCTAGGATGAGGCACCCCTAGGGTTGTACTATCATAGGGGTATGTAAACGCAGTGACGGAGTTGTGACGTTAGAATGGCGGAACATTCTTTTCCCAGTACTAACCAAGACTATTCTTGATACGATTAACGGTTTCAGAAGAGACGATGCTTCCAGGCAGCTCATTCCAAATGCTAATAATTTTATCCAGAAAGAAGTTCAGGGCTTGGGATTTTCTGAATGATTTCTTTTTTAGTTTCTCGTTGTTATTTCTGGTACGAGCGTCATTGCCGCTTTCGAAGAGCCCTTTTAGGCTAACACGGTTAGGCCATTAGGATATTTGTAGGTATCATTTTGATGACCCAATAGCCTTCTTTGTTGAAGCGAGATGAGTTCAAGCTCCTGAAGACGCTGTTCACAGTTGAAATTACAGGGTTCTAAAATCTTTTTCGTAATTTGACGCTGGATCCTTGCATCTTGTTGCTGTCTCCTCGTCGAGTAGGGTACTATAGTTACAGTGCATATTTTAGATGCGGTCGGACTAGTGGACGGAAGAGGGTTAAATTTATGTTCGATTTGTATTCGAAATTTCTTGCTACTAACCAAAAATTCTACTCGCATTATTGGTGCTGTTTCTACTGGCCTCTCATGATTGAGGTCTGTAGGGTTAGGAAGACCTAGATCCTCCTGTTGCACCACTGTTTTGATCAGTATATCGTTCACTGTATATTGGGAGTGCCAGTTATCTTTACCAATCTGCATCACTGAGCACTTCTCTCTTTTGGAACTCATTTACCAGGTCCATTGGAGTAGCCAATTGAGGTCTGCTTGAATGGTTGTTTTGTCTGTGTCAGTAAATACTTTGTGCTAGATTTTTGTGTGGTCTGCGTGAGAGAAGGCCAGGGCTTATAAGGTCCTGAAACGTCCTAAAGAGACAGGATCGCACCTGCCGAGAACAAGAAGGACTCCAAAAGGGTCAGTTGGAACGTCCTAACTCACACAAGAGAAAAATTTTGAAAGAAAATTTGGGGGTATCCTAGATAGAGGAGAAAATTTCGCTCATGGTCGTCGAAGTCTGGATAAAGATAAACTAGTGCATATATCTGAACTTACTGAAGAATAGCTTGATTCTTTGGGTCCATACAACATGTGGTGAATCTGGAATTACTCTTTAACATAATGGAGTCACCTCCCACACGGCCAACCTTATTCAAAATTGGTGTACTGTGAGGCCGAGATGGCGTGTTACTGGTCCAAGAAGTATAGTGGCCTTATTCTCTACCAGATTTAAGCCCCATGACTTCAGCGTGTGAACATTCATGCCTGTTCCTTCAATAATTAAAATGGCGGTAGCCCTAAGGCTAAGTTTCCGCCATGCTGGAAAGATGAGAGTCTCCCCTGACACTATCCGTGCGGCATGTAGTCAGGCTACCGATTTTAGTCTGAAACGTGTAGTGAAGGCTAGAAGTGGAGGTATTGAGCGTTGAGAAGAACATGTGAACTGCATTACATTTTTTTCATTTTGAGTAGAAATTTATCATTAACTTTGCTGAACTGAAGAATATTTTGAGTAATTTTTTGTTTAGACTTTGTTTGGTTGCCTTGTACACTAGATGATAAAAGGAAGGACACGTAAACCTCTCTTTTACGGTACTCCGGGTGCGATATGTGTCCAATTGCTATAATGGTCATAAATGGCCACTCGTTCCGTACCATTAGCGAGCCAATTGCGTATTCAACGCGAGGAGATGCCTTGTATGCCATGGGGTTTTATTTGGGTCATAAAATTTTCATGAAGAATTTTGTCAAAAGCTTTTCGAAAGTCGAAGTAAATGAAATTTATGGCTTTCGTACTGACATGAATGGGTCCTTACGTATTATCGGGAGGACTTTTGATTTTTACTTTTTTTTTCACAGGGTTTGTTGGTTAGTATGAAGATCTTTGATTTACCGCGCACTGAGGAAGAGGCTGTTGTGTTCCTTCAGGAGAAAAGTATCTTGCCGGCTGAACGAATCTGTCCGAACAATCACAAAATGAAGCTCTACTTTGGCTCGCGCATTTTCTGGCAATGTAACGTCAAGTCATGCAAAAAGAAGGTGAATATGCGAGTGAACAATTGGTTTGCCGACAGTCGGAATTACAAATGTAATGGTTAGGTTAGGTTAGGTTAGGTTAGGTAATTCCGGTTTTTTTAAAGGTCCTCCCGATAATACGTAAGCACCCATGAATGCGGTTGACTTCACCCAATGAAATCAAGGAAGTACGCGAGGTAACTGCGTTTTCCCCTGAATCTGAGCTGGGTAGTAATCAGGTTTGCTCTTGAAGGTGATATGTGATCCGGACTTTGAGCAGTCTTTCCAATGTTTTACTGATGACGACCTCAGGCTGACTGGGTGATAGGTATTTGACACTCGTTTATTTTCGTATTTAAATATAGGAGGGACATTTGCTCGCTCCCAATCCTGAGGAATAATACAATTTGTGAGCGATCCATTGAAGATGTTCGATGGAGTTCACTCATTACATCGGTCATTTCTTCGCGTATTGGGGGAGCTAGGCCGTCTGGCCCGGCGGATGTCTAGGGGCTTAGGAGGCTGAGCTTTTTTTCTAATTTTTCCAAAGTGAATATGTCGGGTGAGGAATTTCTGTTAAGTCTACTCAAGTGAACACTGTAGTAAGATTTATGCCTAGAAATGAACACTGAAATGAGGTTTATATCTAGAAGTGAACACTGAAGTAAGGTTTATATCTAGCAGTGAGCACTAAAGTGAAGTTTATATTTAGCAGTGAACACTAAAGTAAGGTTTATATCTAGCAGTGAACACTAAAGTAAGGTTCATATCTAGCAGGGAACACTAAAGTTAGATTTATATCTAGCAGTGAACACTAAAGTAGGTTTATATTGAGAATTCTGGCTTTGCTCTTGTTGTCAGGACGCGTTGAGCCATCAAGGCCGATCAAAGGTCCACTGGTATCTTTTTTGAGTCGTCTATCAGTTACATATCTGTAGAAGCTCGTTGGGTTTACGTTGGCTTGTGCTGCAATTGCAACCTTTGTTGTACTTCGTTGATCTTATCGTTCGTTTTATGGCAGCGCATGTACGCGTGTGTTCTAGACGACGCCTGCTGTTAGGTCCGTGTGAAGCCGTCTGTACGCTCTCATGTTGAAACATTCGGCAGCTCGTCTCGAAATCATCATTTAAGATCTCTGCATATTCTGAAGGATCAACCAACACCTCCAACGAACAAACTGGGTCTTTGACAGGACTATCATTTCGCAATTGCTTAGATTCCGGCTGGTCGAATCTGTATTGCTGCGACTCGCCACCAACTGTTCTGTTAGAAGAAAATGTAAAACCAAGAGTCCAAGTTAGTTTTATGTAAAAATCTATTCTTGAATCCATGAATGGCGTGACGCTTAAAAAAACGAAATAATTATCTTAAGCTGTTAAGCTAAAAATTTCAGTCAAAAAACTTATGAATATAAAAGGAAATTAGATGCTATATTTTTCCAAAATACCTAACCCCAACATCGCGGTGAATTTACCTGGCCACCAAAGAAATTTTTGCAATCAAAATTTCTTGCAAGATATTCAGTGAGATGAAGCGGCGGCTCCCGCGCCTCGAACGCTGTTTCCTACAAGCTGAAATTTCCTCAAGTTGGCACGTGTGGGCTTCTTTCCCACTCAAGTTCCCTCAAGTTGGCACGTGTGGGCTTCTTTCCCACTCTAGTTCCCTGAAGTTGGTATGTGTGGGCTTCTTTCCCACTCAATTTCCCTCAAGTTAGCATGTGTGGGCTCCTTTCCCACCCAAGTTCCCTCAAGTTGACATGTGTGGGCTTCTTTCCCACTCAAGTTCCCTCAAGTTGACACGTAAAGGCTTCTTTTTCGTCGTGGAGAAGGAACTTTCCTAGCACAGAGTATTCGGCCCCTACTCTCATCAATATTCCAAAACTCAGGTCAATTAGTACCACTATTTATTGAACATTTGATAGATCTAATTGAATAAAAGATAATGAAGCAAAGACAATTAGTAACGACATAACGCGTAAGTGATCTGAAAAAGTTATTTTGCGATTGCTGCGCAGTGGAAACTCTTACTAAACTGATATGAATGGCAAAAAGTGCTACCCATGCGTACGTGCAAATTCCTCAATAGTTTGTGTTACGAAGTTTTTTCGTCTTATTTATTTAGGGAACAATGGCAGAACAAAAGTGTTTACGCATTGTTTGAAAACATGTACCAACAACTTTAATTGAAATTAATTTTATGTGACAGTCTCGAGCGTCTACAACTCTCCGGATAAGGTCGTACAATAATTTACTTGAGTAATTAATTATACTTTGGTGAATTCTGAAAATTTTGTTCAGTTTTTCCTATTCTTAAGGTGAAAGAAACAGAAATATTTTACGCCAACACAACCCAAATGCAAAGTAATATGGGTTCATGTCCGGTGGAGAAGGGGGCTCAGCATTGGATGTAAAGTGGGAACATGACCGGAGTAAGCTCCGCCAGACCGGAGTAAGCTCTCCGTTTAATTTCGGAAGTGATATTTTAAATTTGTTCATTCTGAAACTTTTTGAATGCAAAAAAATATTCCTTTTAGTTTATGAATAGAATTAGAGAATTAGAGATGGATGTACAAATCATTGCTTCTTTGCCTAAATCGTACAATAAATCAAAATTTAAAAGCGAAGAAGACCTTGACAAAGTTGGTCATATTTTCTGAGAAAACGTTTGAAGGCGAGCTCCATTCTGAGTGCAGTAAATCATTCCAGTAAAAAAAGAGAAGATCAACTATAAAGAAAGGGAAAAACACGAATAAAACCAAATTCAACACCTTGCCAATAAATTTGTGCTTAGCACTCGTTAGCAAATTTAAAACAAGTTATTTTTTTTCTGAGTAAAGAATATCTTCCAGGAAATAGGCCATCTTCTCTTGCCCATAATATGGTAGAGTGCAGTGAGCATCAGCATGCTTGAGAATAACGCCACACAACTTTTATGCAGGCGTGCTGAGCATCGCGGAGGGAGTTTCAGGGCTGGAATTCTCTTAGCTCAACTGTTGGGGGCACCCGCATGCGTGCCAGGGGGTGCCATGAGGTCATTGAGAGTGCATCCAGCGAATATGATCTCAGAATTTTGGAATCAGTGCTTATTTCCAAGTGAAGACCGGGTTTAAATTATAACTGTTCATATCCCTCAAATCAATAGATGATTTATTTGGCGCAGTGGCACTCAACTTGGAGAGGTGTTCACTTTAGTTTCATCCTCGCTTTTTTGTTTCCGAAAAGCTGTTCCTACTCTGTTTTTTGTAGAAATTAATTTCTAAGCCAATGATAGAGTTGGTCTCCAAATTGTTTTCTTTCCTTTAAATTTTTAACTAGAGATGAATACTTACAAAAAAATTATGAGCAATGGAAACAAATGTAACTCTGAGTTTCGAACACCATGGAAAGGCAGTTCGCTGGGTATAAGAATGTAATAAGACATAACAGAACTTTGCATTAGTCAATGATGTTTATTTTATATTGGATTGATCAGCCAGCGTCTAGCTAGAGACTCTGCCTTCACTCTAACATTTGCTTCCTTTCGTTCACAGTCACGGACAAAGAGATAAAACAGTGGTAAGTTTTGCATGCAAATCATATAACTAAAAATAATCGCATGCCTCATGTGATAGCAGAGCAATAATATTACACTTGCTAATGAATTAGCTAGCCCTGCACGCCAACCTGCTCGTTTTATGCTGATCATGTCAGTGTCACAACTGTTGATTGCACTTCACATCATGTCACCTTTTTTCGTAGATCATTTTAAAATTCTCGGAAATTGTTAGCTTCACCATGGCAATTCGAGCTCACCCTGAATGTCAACCAGCCATACCCTTCCGTCTGAGAGCATTAGCTTCAGCGAAATGAAAATTTCATTCTTACCCCAGTATTTTTGAGGTGTTCACTTCATTTTCTATAATAATAATAAATGGGAAAGCCAGGCTGTTCGTTGGTTAGTCGGACTTAAGTGCTACGGAATGAAGCCCCAGAAACACCACACATTACGCTTTTTAGAACCAGAGTTGCGAAGTAATCTGGCGTCCGCCGGCGGCAGCTCGTGGTTCTGACGGTGACGAAGTTTGGCTTGGCGGGAGCAAATTATTATTGGTCTACAGCAAATTTGCAAAACATGTTTAGGCATATTTTGTTATGAAATTCGACGCTGATTTTACACCAATTCACTCTGGGAACAGAAAATTTTCTTCTCATCGCATCATCCACACACATGCGCTTTCCAGAACAATGTCGAAAACCTCCCAAATAAGATGTCACTATCAAAAGTAGTTATAGCGTTTCGACTCACAGGTTTTAATACGATATGAAATACAATTAGTAGAGACATAGAGTTTCGGTACGACTTTAATACTGTCAAAGATACTCTTGAGGCATTCTTGAGCATTGCTGACCTAAGTGACATGAGATGTATCAATTATTACTGAAGTACACAGGTCAAATGACCGCCTCTCTTTGCTCTTTTCGTCCATTTTGTGCTCACGTTAGTTTATTTGGCTCCTACCGGGTGACTATGTTTTGTCGGATTAACATTGATTATTACCGTATACAATTTCTTCACCACCAATTAGTTTCCTCTGGTAAAAAACACTTTCTTACTTAAATACCTAATTTACACTGTTCTTAATTTTAAGAGCTGTAATTGAAGGGCGTTCACATAATACTGACCATATTCACAGAATTTGTAGTAAAATAGCTAAAAATAGGAGCAACAAGTATGTATCAACACTGGCTTTGGCTAGAGAGTTCATTGCACAATGAGTGAGTAGTAAAATGGTGGCACAAATAGGCAGCACAAGCACATAGGTAGCACAAGTGAGTGGTAAAGTGGCAGCACAAATAGGTAGCACAAGCACATAGGTAGCACAAGTGACTGGTAAAGTAGTGGCACAAATAGGTAGCACAAGTACATAGGTAGCACAAGTGAGTGGCATAGTGGCGGCACAAATAGGAGGAAGGGGCTGCTGGTGGTGTGTGCCCTCTAGCATCGGATGCGGCCTCTGTCTGAGACCACGCAGGTCCTATCATTGAACACTCAATACTGTGATAGTACGTAATGTGAGACTTGATTTCTCGAGGCATAAATAACTTTCTCGATGCATAGTTATTTGATTTGATCTATTGAAACATTCATTGATAGTTATTAGCACGCACCTGTAAGCCTAGCGAACAGCTTGCTTTAGGTGTCTCTTGGTTTTCTCAATGTCATCTTAGGTTTGGAAGCAGCTCTACCAATCATCTCAGTGAGCAGATACTTTGTTAGACTCATTTCTAAAGAAGGTTTTACTGAGATTTCCACGCACTCAGAGCTACTTCGCCCACTAAACTTCACTCCCGCAGTCGGTGTTCTGTAAATTTATTGAATTTCACTTCATCAAGATTAACCCATGACGCTGTTGAATGTACACTGATGTACTGTATTACTACGATGAAAACGAGCTAATTATCGTTGATATAAACCAATTAATACAGACAGGTAGAAGCATCGACTTCCACTAAAATTCTTTGCCTAAAAAATGAGCTTTGGAGTGACAGCACGAATCATCAGTATCTGGGGAACAAAAATATACATGGAGATTTACATACAGCTAGAACGCAACACTCTTGAAAAACAAAACAAAAATTAAAAATGAGCCCTCTTTACTGCAAAAATATTTCGGATGCTAACTTGACATTTCGAATGGGATTAAGGAGGAGCTGCCCTTCAAGAGAGTTCTGTGCCTGTGAATTTGATACGAATAACGTCACACAACTTTTGCAAAATGCTTTTTAATGTTCTTAAATCATCGGTAGATGTTGATGTTAACATTTTTAACTTTTTGCGTAATATTAGAGGGGTCCGAAGTGAGCGCACGATCCCATATATTGGTACGGGGAGGACTATAGCCTTCCAGTCTGAGATCTCCTCGTGTTCCCAACGAGCGTGTGCAGGTGACGCTTCGCATGTGCATCATTTCGACGAACAAACACGGGCCTTTTTTGATCGAATGATCGACAGCACTTCTACAACCCCACTCGAAATATCCGGTTAGCTTCCAAAATATTTGCACACTAAAGCGGGCTCATTTTAATTCTTGGTATTGTATTTTTAGGATATTAGATTTCCACCTGCATGTAAATCCGTATGTATATGCTTTCTTTCTTTTTCCTCGGAAACTGATGATGAGTGCAGCTATCACTTGAAAACTGTATTTTAAGAAATTCATTTTGTTGAAATTTTATGTTCCTTCCTGGCTTTATAATCTGGTTATTTTGAAACTAAGATTTTCCGCTGTTAAGTGAATTAGCCATATTTTATTCATCGTTAATATCTGCAGACATGTCGCTCACTGTCCACATCGATGCTCATGTTTTGAACCGTAATCTTTCTTCGTGTTCTATTTGTAGGTATCATTTTGAAGCTGGGAATGTTATGCGATTTTCTAATCTACCTCTCTATACCAGTCTTACAGCATCGTGTGAAATTTGACGAAGATTTTAGAATGGATTCATTGCTTTCGTTTTTGCTCAGTAGATCTCGCCCGAGCAATCTCCGCTTTGCTTGCTTCACAAAATGCCACTTGCTTCCTCTGTGCTAATGACGGATGTTATTACTGAGCAATGATTATCAATATTCTATTATAATTTTTTCATATCAAATAAGCTGATATAGTTTATATGACTATTTACAAAAATGCAGACATTCTACATGTTGTGTAATTTATGATGTACATTTGATTTGTCCATGAAGTTTATGTTCATTGTCGTTTTATTCTAGTAGTTCTGAACCAATACGTTTAAAAAAAGTCGTTAAAAGTCAAATTAGGGTTGTAAAAAATGGAGTTGGACACAAAAAAGTTCAACACGCTGTGTTTTCAAAATGCTAAAAATTATGCAACAAACAGCAAGAAAGAAAATTAGTTTATTTACACTTTAAGAAAGATGGTGTCCTGTTCATCGTATTTGTGTTCCAAGTGATCCCGATCTCCATCACACTGTATTTTTTATTTGGAGTTATAATGTAGTGACATATATTAAATCATATTAATGCAACAACAAAGTAAAGCTACGTAATAAAAAAAATTACTAAATTTACGTAATGGAGAAATGAAATCAGCCTTCGCATTGGAGCACCAAAGTAAAGCAACGAAATGGAGCATAATAAGAAAACAATGAAATAGAGAAATAGAGCTACGAAATGGAACTCTACAATAAATTGACGAAATGTAATGTAACAAGATTAAATGTTAAACAACCTAAGGGAGGGACAAGGCTACGTAATGGGCTAATGAAGTTACGCAACGTAATGGAACGTAAAAAGACGTAATGGAGCAATAAAATGGAGTCACATAATGGAGAATTTCCATACTATATGTGAAAATATTCGTGAGAGAAACACCAAAAAATATGAACTAATTTGGAATTTGTTGCAAATTTCGGTGACATGGTTTTTCATTGTGATGCATCCTAAGAAAAACCTAGTGATAATTCAATCATTGTGATGTACCCTAAAAAAACCTAGTGATAATTCAATCATTGTGATGTCTAAAAAACCTAGCGATAACTCAAATACTGTAATAAATTTATAGAAAAACCTGGTGATAATTCAATTATTGTGATACATTCGAAGAAAAACCTAATGACAATTGAATTAATGTAATACATTTAAAGAAAACCTAAGAATAATTCAACCACCGATTGCCCCTATGGTGAAGTTAACAATTGGTAAGCAGACGATATTCTCCGCTGCGTGAAGGTGGACTTCCAATGTGAACCCAAAACGAAGTTTATCGAAGGTGACTGAAGCAAATCAAACTAAGAATTGAGATTGGTGTGCATTTTTTACTGATTTGCAATTTTTTGGTGGCCCAAACCTGTTGTACGAGCGATCAGAATCTAGTTCCTGTGACACTACTGCACTTAAGTAATCAAAGCTGAATTCATGTAAGTGAATGAAGGCTAAATCTCATTCAAGTGCCTTTCATGCAAGAAATAAAGGCCTCTGTTACTCTTCATTGATTTCAGACTAAAATTTGTTATCTTTAGAACATGACCTAGATGTCGTTCTCTATGATACTGACATGTAATTTTTGTTTCAAAATATTTTGTTTATAGTATCGGATGCTTGATCCGACTTAAACATAAATTTAATGCGAATCGAATCGTGATGATTGTTTCTTTTGCAATTACATTTTAAATAAGTATTTAGAATGCAAAATTAAGGCGAAGTCCATTCTCTGTCATGAAGTTCATGTATATTCTGCCGCATTATTCATGTGAAAATATGTAGGTATCATGAATGTGTTGCCTCTACTGTGGTTACTGAAGGAGAAATTTCGCCTCCATAATCCCGCTCCCTGGCCTGACTCTGATCTCAGCAGGCGTATATGTGATGTTCGGCGTGCCAGACTTGAGAGAATTGAACAGGAATCGTAATGTCAGTAAATTAAAGTCCGGATTCCGCATACTTTTTTGATAATTCTAGCTTTACAAATTACTCGGGCTTCAGCTTGCTGTAGTGGCTCTGACGTCAGAGTGTGAACTAGCGCCATAATTTTACCACTGCTGAGACGGTGTGGGATCACAGCGACCTCAGAACCAGCTCGATGTGGGGTGAAGGCCACCAGAGCGCTGTTCCGAGTGTCGTGTGAGGAATGAAAACAATTTTCACTACGGTGTGCCCTGCCCACAGGTAAACCAACTGGGTAGACCTTAACTCTCTTGAACTTTCTCTGTTGTAATCAGTGTCATACTCACCAACAATACACGTCCGGTGGCCTCCGGTGTTTTGCGTGATTCAGTTTGCTGATTCAGAAAAAATTGCTACGACCAACGACAGCGTGTAGCCGACTAACACAGAACTAAATATCATATTCTTCAGTATTGTTCTCGTACATATGAATATGAATGGCTCCAAGGCACAGAATCTAAATTGCTTTCAAATTCGAAGGCCAGAGTGTTTATCTCCATACATGGAAGTTACACCACATGAGACTGTTATCACTGCCCTCGAGTGGGACAGCGGCCACATCGAGGCGGCAAAAGTGTTGCTTGAGAATCGCGTGGCGGTGACCGGCCGCGGGATCAATAAGGCACAACAGCCATCCACAGGCCCTCGCGAGCCGCCGCCTGCGCCCACACACTGACGCGTAATCCAGGCCTTCGCACCGCGGCTCTTCACGCCAGCTTTTTCGGTCGCAAGAAATCAATGGCAACGGATAAAACTGAGAGTCATAATAGTAATACGTTCGAAAGAATAAAATGGATTTATATTTACTTAAGTAAAAAATAAATGAAAGTGTTGGTAAATAATTCTTCTAATGCATTGTAGATGTTTGCTAAGGCTTTGATTTAGTTATGGACGCCTGAGCAGAAACTTTTGTGGCCTATCTTTTTCTGACAGTGAAGATGTAAATTTTCTTATGCTTTACGTGAATTCCCGAAAAGATTTTCTAGAAATTCTTTATCCTATACTTCTCACAACTTAAGATTTACTTGTTTTTTCCCATTTTTGGTGGAATGAAGTATATAGTTCTGTTATTGAAGTGGCTCAAGCCGAAATCTCGTAATAAATTATAAATTCAAACGATTATGGGTGATATAAAGTGGGGCTTATCAAATCATAGCAGGCGTTGAAGAGTGCGGGCAGTAATGTTCTGAACCCGACTTGACAAGGTGTGACAAGACCTGACAAGACATGATGTAACAAGGCTTGATAAGATGTCACAAGACTTGACAAAATGTGACAAGGCTTGACTCATTGAGGAGTACTCACAGTACTGTATAACAATGGATGACACAACGGTCTCCAACCATACCATTGCTTGAATAATGACATCGCGCTTGTGTCGCCTCAGCCATGAGAAAGAGAAGTAACATATTCTTAAGCAATTGGGAGGCAAAATTCTGAAATTCACGGCAAGACCTGCAGTGCCGGGCGCTGGCTGACGAGGATGGCCCACATGGCAAGCTTACATTTCTTCTCTGCCCTGCGTGGAGTGGCGTCTGCGACGGGCTACTCTAGGGCAGCAAGGAAGCCTTAATAAATTTCAGGATGGAGCTCCATTTTTGGGTGAGGGAATTTCTCTCCTTGAAAATTTCACTTGAATTTTTTTGGGAATGGACATGAAAAGTTTCTATCGTTTATACTTTTGAAAGGCTTCTAAAAAGTATTTACAGCTTACGAGTTTACAAAGTTAGAGATCGATGAAAAATTCAAAAATCTTCATTGCGAGTGAAGTGAGACCAACTGGATTTCACTTACGTGGCAGCAGCGAATGTCGCTGAAGAGTGTGGGTCGTGTTCACTGCCCTCACAGACCACAGTGCCACTCAATGTGTACGCTGCCCTCGAACATCACAGGGCCACTGAATGCTTTGTTCGCTGTAAAACTGTGCATCGCATGGAACGGCAGATCAATTCTGACAATGCAACTGACGTTCTGTTGCGTCGAGAAAATCTATGTTGTTCTGATGTCACACATCAAACTAACCGTCCAGCCACCATCAAATACCAGATAACGTCGATGGAAGCTTGTGCTTTCTTGTAGAAATACGGTCAAAAACCCAAGAAAATAGCGTCGAACTGTTTGCCTTGTAACGCTCCAACGCTCGAGCGAAAGATGGACAAGCATGCTTCAAATGCGATTGCACCTTAAGCTTTGTCATACAATTAGGAGCTCTACTACCTGGCCAAGAGCTGTAGAGCTCTTGCACCTGCTCTGCAACGCTAACGCTCGCGCTAGAACTTTGCGCATGCTTCGCAAAATTGCCCTCTGACTTGGGGCGTGAGCCCCTTTTCAGAAATGTTGGCACGAGCTCAGGGAAATTAGTGCCTGATCTGGAATGTCAGCATCTTCTCTGGAATGTTGACACATGATTTGGCTTGTTGACATACACTCTGGAACGAAGATACATGCATTGGAAGGTTGACACAAGCCTTTTTGTACCTCTTTTTCCTTTATACCCCGTAGATTTACATATCATACGAAGATAACGTAATATTCTTAAAATACATCACAAAGAATATTAACGAACCCATTTCAATGTGAAAAAACTTTGGAATCTAAATTAATATTTCGAGTGGGACTGCAGAAGTGCTGTCGTTCAAGCGAGGTCCGTACCTGTGACGCAAAATACTTTCTAATGTTCTTAAATCATGGCTTGATGTGGATGTTAAATTTTGAAATTCTTGTTTAATATAAGATGGTTTGAAGTGCTTGACGGCGTATATTGTCACTGGGAGGACACGCTAAAGGTCTTCCAGGAGAGATCCCTTTGTGCCCCGCAAGGCTCGTGTGCAGAGGACGCTTGGTCGCCCCTCATTAGGCGGCACCGCACTGGTCACACCGGCACCAATACACAACGTTACTGCACACAGTCGCCAATACGATCCTGTGTACGGAATAGACATCCTATTGTGAAATTGTTTCGAAAAATGAGCCCCATTTCCACTTGGGGGTAGAAGGGAATTACTAATGTTTTAATGTTTCTTTTAAGTGTGGTCTAGTGTATGGATTGACAGATTGATGGCCTTCCTATGGGTAGGTGTGTTGCCCCTGTATTAGCGGGCCTTTTCTTTTCTTACCACGAAAGTAATTGGGATGCAAAATTGTCAGCTGGAATTCAAACCAGTTTTATGTGGGCGTTATGTAGGTGACAAATTTCTACTTTTTCGATCCAAATTACCTGTTACAGATTATTTTAACTATCCTAATTTCAAGTACGTATCTATCAAATTCACCAGCAAAGTTGAGAAGTAATCGAAATTACCATTTTTAAACGAAAATAATTTTCCTACGGGAGTTCTTCGCAAACATACTTCACCAAACTAAGGATGGCGTATCCAATGCAATCGAGTACGGCTGTACGGGTATAAGATTAACCCCATTCAATATGTTTGGTAGATAGGGCTTTTAAATTGTTTTTGAACTACCAAATTTGTAGCGCTGTACTGAATTTTGAATTTGAAAATTTCTCCATTGATGGCTTTGCAATGTCGTACATTGAAAAATGCTAGAGAAAAATTATGGATTTATTGGAAATTAGCTCTAAATTTGCTAGTCACCATTATTATGCTACTGTTCCTAAAGCTTTTATAGTGCTCAATTCCACACGATAAACCGGCCTTGAAAACCTCAGTTAAAAGTAAAATTAAAACACTCGAAACCTCAATTGGAATAGAATTTTATTGGAACTGTATGATTCTACCTGCCTGTATAATTTGGTTTACTTCTATACTGAAATTTCCTGCGTGTAAGGAAATCAGACAAATTTTATTTTAAAATCAAAGGTGTTTTAGATGCAAAAATATTTGGTCCCTTCACATAAGTATAATTAAAACTATATTCTGGTGATTGAAGCTTTTAATTTATAAATTATTTTGAACCTAAAAAGTAGAATGCATTGGATAGTAGTGCACCAAAAAGTATGAAACATGTAATTGAAATCTGGAATTACAGTAGGATTAACTCTACGTAGGCCATGGATATAATGATTTTTTTTTAGTTTTTGCCGTAATTAGAAAAGAAGAACGAAATGAAAATGCAATTTTACATATTCATTTTATATATTGATGAAGATATCAACTAAATAATTTGTGCCGTGATTAAATTAATTAAATTCTCATTTGTACATATAAGTTTTTAGAAAACATACAAGAATAAAAAAACAGTTAGATTAAATTATAAAAACACATAAAAGGTGAAGAATGCATCCTATTCCTTTTTAAAGAGTTATCGATGCTTCTTGTTTTCCCCAGGCACAAAGGATTCTTGAAGGACTGCCCTAATGGCCTGCTCACTGAAGAGGTAAGTCCTCAGAGCCTAACTCTAAGTGGCAGCGAGCCGCCAGCACCTCTGGCACACCATGAGGTAGTCTCAGGTGTGGCCCGCCAACATCTCTAGTACAATATGAGGTAGTCGTAAGTAGTTGAGGGCCACTATTACCTATGGCTCATTGTGAGGAAGTCACAAGCAACAGTCGGCCACTAGTACCAGTGGCACGATGTGAGACAGTCACTAGTAGCAGAGGGCCACTAGTACCAGTGGCACGCTGTGAGACAGTCACTAGTAGCAGAGGGCCACTAGTACCAGTGACACGCTGTGAGACAGTCACTTGTTGCAGAGGGCCACTAGTACCAGTGACACGCTACGACGAAGTCGCTTTTAGCCGCGGATTGCAAGTTTCATGGACGAAATGGTGGCTAGGAATAATTTAGTATCAGCGTTATAAAAAGAAGTTTGTTATTCCTGTCATCTGGGGTCCTAGCGAAATCGGTATTTCTAAGACACGGCTTGAGTTTATTGGTGCTCTGTTCCATCAAAATGAGAATTGCAACATTTATTTTATGTCAGTTACCCGCATGAGGCATTGGGAGATATTTCGTACCAGGTTTATGGGCTGTAGTCTAAGCGGTGGCACCCCAGTGTGGCCGGGGCGTGAAGGCCCAATCATCTCCAAGTATCTCCAAGTAAGTATCTGTACTTTCACAGGGAACAACAATGAGCCAACCTTGTAATCATCAACAGAATAGGAAGTGAAATTCTCCATCTCGGTTGATTATTGTCTGACGCTACTGAGATTCATGATTCAATAGTCTGAAATAATGCAGAAGGTAATATATCCGAGGTTAAATAATAAGATATGTAAAGCTGTGAGGTTGGGATACGTTCATCGCTTTGCTGAGGGTAGGTAGAAGGTGAAAATTGAAAATCCTTGTTGCTTCATAATTTGTTAGTGTCAAGCCTAGGAAACGACGAGACAATTGTCTCGCAGAAAACCATCTATACATTAATACATTTGTACCTACCTACCTACCTACCNGCGAAGTATCCTGTATACGGGTTGCATGTTTTGCTATAAAAGGCAAGTCTTCTCGGCATATATTCAGTTTCCCTAATAGAATTCCGACTACTCGCATCATCAAGAAGAAAATTGTTTCCAAGAAAATTGCCAGCACTTGAGAGGATGACTTCTCGTGGGTTGGTTTATCGAAAGTTTATTTACCTAAATTTCCGCAAAATTTTCACGGGTGCTGCAAGTAACTAT
>VOMN01118768.1:0-13501 GCA_014899125.1 Orchestia grillus | reverse complement strand
ACGTGCAGATAAGGAGCAGCCCAGCAATTCAGCGTGAATCGTCAGCAAACGCATCAGAATTCGAGAATAGGAAATTTTAATCTACTGTATCCTTTCGCAGATGGAATTGAGAAAAAGGGGGTAGCTGAGTTATAAAAAGGAACAAATAATGGATAACAAAGCTCAATGTTGTATGTTAAAATATATAATATTTGAAGTATTGCAATAAATTCAAGATCGAATCGAAATTTTTCTGTGGAGATGTTTTGTTATTGCGGGAAAACAGTGCGACGTATCGGCGTACATCACGGTAGAAAATGCAGCTTTGATTACCAAGCAGGGAGAGTTAACGAGTTACAGACCGGAAACTTAAGACATGTCGTATCCAATCATTGAGATAGTAATAAATATCTATAAGTAAAATTTTATTACGTTAAAATAGTTATGCAATAGAGCACAGTCGAAGCTAGAGCTAGAAATTCACAAACATTCTGACTCTTCGTGTCGCTGTTAGTACATGTTCGCGACGTACTTTCTACGTTCATTGAGAAGATTTGAGTGGACAGCACGCGTGACAAGGCCATGTTAATCGCATGATAGGGCGATATTAATTGAAGAGTGGATTCGCGACATGATACGGTCAACACTGTGCAGTATTGTTTAAACTGTGTACGCCAATACGCAAGGTAGCATGGTAGTTGAGCACTAATTCTGTCGCCGCTCTAGAAGAAATCACTTGTCTCAAGGCTCCAAGGCGCACTGGCACCGTGTTTCACTCGTTGCTGGGTTGTGTGGGTTCGATTCCCGGTAGGAGCAAACTGATTTTCACGGAACCACGTAGTTCTTCGAACCTCGAAAGAAGGTCGAACCTCTGATTCCTCACATCACTCACGTGTCGAAAGTTAGAAGGCATTGAAAACTCAACGATGTACTGCATGTCTGCGTTGGAATTAAAAATGTTTCTTTGCAAATCCATCGACACAGATGTTGATTCTTTTGACAAATTTTTCTATTGCGGCGTGTAGATACGTAAACTCATGTGACGTCCAGTTAGCGCTCAGTGTGTAGGGTTGATTTTATTTCGATTATGTTCACATGGAATATTGCAAACCGTACGTCTCCAGGTGTGGTTTCGATGACTTGCCAGTCGTAAGTCTTCTTGGCCTTGTGGTCTTGGAGTCTACCATGTTGGAAATGATAGAAATTTCGTCTCATTCCGATGTTTAGCATATTATCGCTGCCGTCATTCGAATTCAGTGAAACTGGCTCTTTAGAGCCTTACGAGCTTGAATATAGGAGATTGATGAGAGGTATTTGAGAAGAAAATCTGGTCTGCACGGCACTCTGAAAATTGCCGAGAATGAGCATCAAGGTACGGGAGCAAATTCCCCTCGTGAGCATCAGTTACGTTAAAGCTGAAGTTCATAGTAGTCATTTTATCAGATACTAGTCGCTACAAATATTGAAAAATTAACGTGTCCCGCTCATTTCTCCCATCATAACTAATGTTTACTGGGTCATAATGATCAGTTAATTAAAGAGTATTTTTATCTTTTGAAATTTAGGTACAAAAGGCGAGGTATCGTTAGTGGAAGATCCAAGCTCTGGCGCCTGGAGAAAGGAGTTGTGCCTGCTGAGACCACCGGGGCACATTTGAGCTCAGTTCTCCTCGTTGTCACTGTACAGACAAACAGTTTTACTGCACAGTGTCGTTACTCAGTAACGCTATGCGAACACAGTGGGGCACAGGTGTACCAACGCAGCAGCGTCTCGAAATGGGTTGTCTGTGTGCCATCACTCATTTTATTTACGCTTGCAGAAGAACTTCATGTTTGAATGAATAAAATATCTAGATACCATTCCTCCGAGTAAAGGGAGCCAAAATGGCGAAATCGAGCCTAACTGCAAAACTCGACCGTGCCGCCGCATTCACATTCGGCGTCAATTATGGAATAACGTGCCTGGCAGCGTTCATCCTTAGGTTACGCGTTTAATTAGAATATCCAACATCTTGTAAACTTGTGAGGACAAAACTGCTAAAATTATATTCGCATATTCAACATAAAACCGTATGTGCGAAATGGTTAGGAAACGCATCCGATATGCGCTACATGACAGATTGTTGAGGCGTTTGAATCAACCGAACGTTGATGTAGGAAAAATATCAGCCTAAGATCTTGCGTTCGTTACACCCTAATTGAAACCAGTTCAGGTCCGAGTCACCTGACGAGTACTGAAAAGGGCAGGTATGCTCGATATACGCTTGCAGAGGTCACCGAGTCCAACATACGTGCCTCAACAGCCGCTCTATACGCAGAAAATCGTGCGCGCGTGCGCCTCTGTGTGTGTGCGTGTGTGCGTGTGTGTGTGAATTTAGCCACACAGGGAGTAATGGAAATGATATTCTAGAGCAAACAAATTTAATTTTATTTAATCAAAAACGCGTACTAATACTA
The DNA here is from genome assembly GCA_014899125.1 of Orchestia grillus. Taxonomy (NCBI): domain Eukaryota; kingdom Metazoa; phylum Arthropoda; class Malacostraca; order Amphipoda; family Talitridae; genus Orchestia; species Orchestia grillus. The sequence continues at coordinate 11,066 of VOMN01118768.1, read as the reverse complement.
CGAAATGAATTACTACCAAATACAAGGAACTATTTTCTAATGAGAAAGGTCCTAAAAATACAGAAAAACACATTAGGAGATTTCCTTAAGAAAAGCAATATTAATTTGACGTGAATTGCCGTATTAAATATTTGATGTCAAGTAAGAAATATTCCCCTGTAACCAATCAACACGAGGCTTGGAGGGTACCATCAATGTTTGAAACTTTACTTTATTTAATTACGGTATAAACTAGAATTTTATTCAACTAGGTGTACATTTATTGAAAACTAAAAAAATGGTTTTCGAATTACAAGTCCACTGACTTACTTGCTCCAAAAATGTTTCAACTACAATACGCATTTCTCTGGTAGGGGCCAAATTCGTGCACGAGACTACGGGTTTTAGATAAGCTAACTTCAGGTCTCGGTCCCAATTAGCAGTTTTTCCCTTCTGAACTGGCGCGTTGGGAGCAGCCTTTCTTCGAAACCACCATCCACTCGTCGCTGATCTTCTTAGCCAGTGCCCCAGGGGGCTCCTAATAAGGGACTGCTGCGCGCCCTCTCGCAACTTCCTTTAGCCAAGGGCTGAGCAGGAAATTATTTTCATTGCTTTGTGTACGCGGCTAATTGCATTTGGGAAGTGGTACACGAGTGCCATGTTTTCTGTGATGTGAGACTATTTAAATGTATTATCGGGATCACAACTAACGAGACCAAGCGCTAACCCTTCACTCACGTTTCGTTCAGTATGGTTAATTCATTTACCTTAAACTTTTCAATTTATTAATTCAATTTCGGTAATGAGTTAACTTTTCACGATAGCAAAGAAATACGGAATTCGAATGGGTTTGCGACCAAATGAATTGCTGATATGGAACCTGGAATTACAATTCGATTTATCTTAAGCGACCATCAATAAAGCTTGGCATTATCTCAATCTAAATTCTCAACATTATCAATGCACAGTCTGAAATCATCCATTTTGGAGCATACGAATGACAATAATCCATCGTCCAGTGGTGAATGGTGTTAAGAATGAAATTTAATTCATTCTCTAACCAATACAAACACGGTATTTTTCATGACCCAGCAATGCAAGCCACCAATCGTTATTTGACGCGTCAACAAATAGAAAAACATACCGGTATGGAGCTTTCTCTTCCACGAAGCACGAAATCCGAAAAAAATAAGACACACACCCTAAAGACAAACTTGACAAGCCATTCAAAAACGCATGTACAGGGAAACAAATGTACATTCAGACGACGAACTCTCCCCGCAGCGCCCGTGCCATTCGGCCGGCGTTGACGATGGCGTCGAGCTTGTAGAGGACCGAGGTGATGAGCAGCAGGACGTAGTCGTCGGGGTCGACGAAGCGTTGGTAGAGCAGTGACAGCTCGATCATGAGTGACGGCACGCTCCACTCGCCGGCGCTGAAACTGTCTCCCCTGATTCAATGGGAATATTTTCAATTGAGTTAACACCAAGACACAAATTTTTATGGTTACGTTTACGCCAGAGTCCCCAGCACTTCAAAGAACTTGAACGGGAAGTATTTGAGCTTCAAGTTTGAGGTTATGGTTGAGATTAATTAGATATTATGATTGAGAGTAATTAAATATTATGGTTGAGAGTAATTAAATATAATGGTTGAAAGTAATTAAATATAATTTTCAATTCGGGTGTGAACAAAAAGAAACCAATTTGCCTACATAGGTTCATCCAAAGAGAACAATTTGTCAAAAAATACAAAAACCATTAAGTTTTAGATTTAGAAAATAACAGCTAGCTCTGAATTATTCTCTTGCCAGGCTTAGACAACGAAAAGCTACCAAAAAATTGATGCTTAGCCCTGCAAATTCAGTTAACAAGTGACAGTTACAAAAAACTATGCTAGATCTATTTTGGGTGAAATTGAAATAAAATTTGGCTCACGTAATGCTACTAATAAAAATGAAATGTTTACGAAACATTTTGAAGAATTAAGATACTCATTTTCAAATGAAACCCGTCAAGTTTTTTTTCAACATTTTTATAGATATCCCCTTAGAATAGTTTCCGAAAGTCAATTTACAAATTTCTGCAATTTCCTCTAAATTAGCTATGTAAGCAGTCTCACTAGATTGAGGTGATATTCACTGAATATCATCATTATTATAAATAACCTAGACCAGCCGTGACTCGTTGGGTCAAATAAAATTTATCAAAACCAAACCGTATCCAGAAATACAGGGTGACACAAAAAAGAGGGAGGATGTATCACAACCCGGCTCTAAATACACACGTACATTTTGTATTTACATAGAACCGGGTTGTGATACATCCTCCCTCTTTTTTGTGTCACCCTGTATATCCGATACAGTTAAGTCGGTATCCACAATACAGGATTANCACAATACAGGATTAAACGAAGAGTATGAATTTCGAATATCTCAAAGCCGACAGACAAACGATTCTGCCTTCTTTCTCATTCCCGTATCCAGTTTACTAACTTGCTCGACTTAAATTCCTTTCTTTTACATAACATGAGCGTATATTTTCTCTTCTGTGCACGGTATCAAGCAAACAATCAAGCAAGCAAGACGACCAGAGTTTTAGTAGTAAAGAAGATTAGTTTAAGGCTGATTCGCTACATCAAAGGCGATCTCAAGAGATCGAAAAGAAGGGACTAATTAGCATGACCTGTAGGTAATGTGGAATCTATGCAAAGGTGTGTTCCCACACAGGATCCCCTGCTTAAAGAACAGCAAGTTAAGAAGGAAAAGGAAAAAGAAAATAATGAATAATCAGCCATGAAGGTATGAAAATAGAACGATCCAAAATAGGCACGAATGATAGAAGTCCCGAAGGCCTAGCTCGAACTGTGAGAGCGTTCCAGTGTTTTGCTGAGGACGAGAGTCCCTATGACACAGGATAAACAAAACTAACCTAACGCTATCACATACAGAATATCTTGTACCCCTTGAGGTGATGGATCACTTGCATCTTCATTTTTCATTCAACCAGCTGGATCTTAATTTTTTTTTCATCAAATCTGCAACCGAACGCTATCCATATCTGTGTATCCACTTTGTGTGGGCGTTTCTATTGCTAAATTTTATGTACATTCTTGTTTTAAAATCCGTGTCTATCCACACAAATCATACTGCTATTGTGACACAAGGTGACAGTGTCTCGTCACTGGTACTAGTATCAGTAGCAGTAGTGAGGATAGCAGCGCTTCAGTAACTGACTATCTCGCACCGAAAGTGTAGGGACCATTTACTCTGGACTTAAGGTCTCGCCGCTAACCCGTGCTAAATGCGTGTAACAATTACCTCTTTACATGCTACACTCTCTCTAGTATTCATTAATAAGAACTTGCCAGAACACTGTTAATTGGTCCAGTCACTCGTGCATGCCAAAGGTTTTCATGAAACATTTTTCAATTTAAAAAGTACGTAAAAATATTGGAAATTTTAATTCGTAAAAATATTTGATGGAGTCGTAAATACTATTCGTTCCCTGAAAGCTGATCGAAGTGTTTCAAATTTCGTGAATTGAATCCCACTGAATAATAATAGCCCATTGTTGCTTGCTTGGTCCTCCCGTAGGTCCTAAACTAGTAGCGAGACTGTCAGCTAAGGCAGTCCGTATCAGTGATACTGAAAATAACTTTGTTTCACATCAGAGTTGCCGTAAACAAGCGGGCATCTTAAGAATATAACATCATTCGTTCAGCCATTTTGGGTAGGGCGCATTCACTAGTTCAGATATAATTGCTGATTTAGCACTCAGTCGCCGACCATTTATACCTCAACAGTAAATGCCTGTGCATCACAATTTAAATTCATAAAAATAGATCTATTTCATATTCTTATGACCATCCAATGAAAACTTTCCAACCACATGAATGACCCACCAAACTGTATCTATGTCTTGTACTACTCTATCTATGATTATCCATTTATCTTTCTTCTCTCCCACACCTAACTAAACACGGACTACATAAGGTAATGAACAATCACTATATACACACACTACAAGCGACACGCCGCAGTATCTCTCCATACTTCATTTAACAACCGTCCAACTCAAACCTTTTCTCAAAGTACAATTTTCCGTCACCTCGGCTTATTCTTTTGTCTTAATATTTCTATCCTACTTGTCGGTTGTACACCAAAATCGACAAAAAATAAAATAAAGTAGAAGCTGATGTCTTCCTTCCGGTCCCGTATGCTATCAGTTGGGTAAGTCAGTCACAACAAATAAAAAATCTGAAATATCGATCTCGATATCGAAAAAATCTCGATACCTGAAAAATCTGTTTTTAAGGTATCGAGTACAAGTCTCTGAGTACTAAATTTTAAAGTGGCCTCACCTCAGAACCATCATTACTTTAATTATTGCCTATTTTCTTGAGAATCTTGCTGAATCTCACTGTTCCGGTACAGGTAGATTATTTTTCTTTTACCCTATGCCATTTTCTTTGTTTTGCTAGTCTGACTCCTGTAATGAACAGCACTTTCTGCTGTAAGAGGGTTCAGATACTGCCCAACCCTCAGTTCTGCACAGTGTGATCCATCACTGGCAGAGAAAAGAAATAATGAAGAACTAAACAGTATTTCCAACACTAAGAATTTCACCTTGGGCCACGTGCATATGAGGCACCTAGAACCCTCATGAAACGGCTTAACAATTTTAACAATTTTGAAACCCATGTATCTCAACAACTAATTGACATACTCTTTTTTTTAAATGACTCGCTAAGAGTCGGGGGAAGGCTTGGGGATGGCAGTGATATACATAACTCGCTCTCGCTACACATGGCACCTGGTAGTGTAGGATTCTAGGGGCCTCATACGTACGCTAGTGTGGGTGCGCGCCATTTCGTTGATCAAGCAATAAATCATACTTTAACACTCACTAATTTCTTGATTCACTCGAGATCGTTTGAAAACTCAAACGAACAGAATGGCTGGTCGAGTGATCATCCAAGTTTAACGATTCATTGCGATCGAAAAGCATAGTCTGGAAAGCGAAAGAGTAGGAAAGGCCATTTTGTTGTACATATTTTACTCCTATATGGCTAAAGACATGTAATTTGTTGTACTTACTTTAGATGAAGGAACTTCACTTTTTTGCAAAACTGAGGATTCTTTCTGAAGAATTTCAAATCCATTATTGCTGTTTGAGTTAGCAGAGACAGCATCTTTCGTAATTTTGCTAGATGATTCTCCAATGTGTTATCGTTACACCAAATTTTTTCTCCTTCAAAATTTGAGAAAATTTTGTCGTACTGATCCTCCGTATAAGTTTCAAATTCGGGGTAGTTTATTTGATCCCGAAAATAGTGATTTTCCAGGGGAAACGCTGGAGATCCCTCGGCTAACACTTCATATTTCATTCCAAAATCTCTTCCATACACCATGGGACGCTCTTTGATGGTTTTTTTCCCCTCACCATCGTCATTCAAATTTAAAACATCATCAGTTGAGCTGAATGAAGAAAATAAAGACATATCGAACTCAATTACCGATACATCTTGGGCCGACTCAGGGCAATCCGTGGTTTGACCGCCGGAAAACGCGACATCTTTCTTTATTTCGAGAGTGTCCCTGAGGAACTGCAGAGCTTTCTGTAGGGCGTACCTCTCGGCTTCGGCCCGACCCTCGACCTCCTCCTTCGTCTCGTCCTTGAGCTTGTCAGACTTGATAGGGAAAAGCTTCATGGGCAAAACAAACTGTTTGCTCGCCACATGTTTCAAGGGGTCTGTAAAATATGAAAAATTTAATATTTTCCTCGGATGAAATGTAGAAATTTAGGATTTCATGAAGGAACTTCATCAACGTTCAACTTTTACTGGTTACACAAAATTCTAGGGAAAACTTTTTACAAAAATGTTATATCAATACACACTAAATTCTTACTTACACTGAATGTAAAATCTAAACTACTTCCAGTTGATTTTGCTTCCGCGAAAGACTATCAGCAGAGTGGTCTATGACTTTAGACTATTTTTATTCAGTAATACATATTATTACTTGATGTTTTCCTATTTACGAATTTTTACTATACTTTTTTTATTCAGCATTATATGTTGTTATTTAATGTATTTTCCTATTCTATATATTTTTTTAACTGCAGATCGTCTAGTTACGGAAGTTACATGCAACTAAAATGGAAAAACAATAATGAAAATCGACTGCACGAGAATATACTTCGACGTGAACCGAGGTGGTGAAGAAGTTTTCGTGCTACTTAAAATTGGACAAACAGAAATCTAATAAAGTATACAGAGTTTTAACTTACAAATGTGGCTAAAAATGTGCGCAAAAAATGAAAACAAGGAGGAGTTGGTGAAGCGAGGACATCCCTAAAGACAAAGCAGCGATAAAAGGCGTGACCCACAACAAGAAGAGGACGGGCTCTCTGCATGTCGTCCTCATCCGGTTTTGGCTCGTGTATGGAAAAGGGTTCTAAAATAATAAGGAATGTGGTATCGTTGGCTGCCCCAATGACCCATAATCCCTGATTGAAATTTTAATGTAACGTTCTAAGCCTGTGTGGAAACAAACGGAGGAATGCAGGTGTCGACAGAGACGAGCCCGTTGTATGCTTAATACCAGCTCAGCTGACTTGCAGTGTACGGCTGGTGGAGTACTACGAGGTACAGTGTGTACAGCGATACTTGTACGCGGGCAGGTACGGAAACTAGCTAGAAGGTCATCTCTGTACAGAAAGAATGTCCTTATCTTAAAAGCATTGTCAAAAAGAAGTTGAAATGTTGTATTAGGGAAGTGCGTGGTAGGTTGAATGGTTAATTTACATTTGAGGTCTTAAGATTGCAAGCCAAAGTAAGGAAATGAAAAAAATAATAGCGAAAAAAATAATGGCACGGGTCTATGGCGACGCGTCACAGCACGAGCGTAGTGCGACAGAAACTCACCAGTGGCATGCGAAAAATCTTCTACCCATACAAAGTGCGGCAAAACAACGTCGTCAACCCCATGGTTGATTTTCAAGGGATTATTAAATAGTATGCAACTAAATATCGCATTGATTATTGAGGAAGTAAGTAACAAATAAACCGTTCATATTGTTGCTTATAAACATCATTTCGTACAATAGTTAAACCCAAAATAAACAATTACCCTGTGGCAAAAGTAACTTTGCGACACTCTGTGCACTCATAATAATACATCTCAAGCCTGATGAAGAAATTTTCACAGAATGAACCTAGAGAAACTTTAAAGAATGAACCTAGAGAAACTTTGAAGAACTAACCTTGAGAAACTTTAAAATATAAGCCTAGAGAAACTTAAAAATATAAGCCTAGAGAAACTTTAAAATATATGCTTAGAGAAACTTCGATGAACGAACCTAATGAAACTTTAATGAATGACCCTAAAGAAACTTTAATGAATGAGCCTAAAGAAACTTCAATGAATGAGACAACGTACAGTTTTTGGGTCCAGGTACTGTTTTGACAGCAATGCAGTACTCGTAGAGCAGAGGCAGAAGGTACGTGAGCTTGCGCATCGTCGTGAAGACGCCGGCCAGTCTCTGCCTGAGGTGCGCGGCCCTGCTGGCGAGACGGAGCCGCTCGGCGTCCGTCTCGGAGTCTGTCGTGTCTGTGCGGTCTGTAGACCGCTGGTCTGGAGGAAAACTATAAACTTAAACTCGTAGGGATGACTAACATCATTCACAATGTTATAATCCAGCGATGAAATATGCTGCTAACGATACCTACCGGTTCAATTCTCGATTTGTAGATCTTGAAATACTTGCGAGCTTAGGTACTTGACTTTTCGTCATTTTGAAAGTCAATTTTACGTAACAGAAGAATGAAAAAATGTTTAGCGAGTCGATTTCAAATTTGATAGCGTAAAGAATTATATTTACACTGTGCAGTCAACCCACATACTGTGCTACTAGACCGAAAAGTCCCTCGTAACCCACGCTGAACAGCTGGTACACCAACTCACAATCCACGCTGAACAGCTGGCACACCAACTCACAATCCACGCTGAACAGCTGGTACACCAACTCACAATTCACGCTGAACAGCTGGGTCACCAACTCACAATCCACGCTGAACAGCTGGTACACCAACTCACAATCCACGCTGAACAGCTGGTACAGGTTCGCCTCCTCCATGAAAGCCTCGACGATGAAGGCGGCAAGGCAGCGTGTGCGCAACAGCGGCGCTGCAACAGTGAACACGAACTCAGCGTTGCTCTGCGCTGCGCTCTCAGCGCGCACCTTCAGCACCGTCCTGTCCCGTGAGAGATATACATTTTGTTGTAATTGTTCAAGGGCGCGTTCCACCAGGGTCGCCAGCCAAATGGGAATGTAGACCTCCACGGCTAACAAAGAACACACTGCAAAGAGATCGGAAAATTGATACGTTCTTATTTTTAGCCGCTTCAATGAAAGTTATACTTTTTCCACGAGCAAAAGTCGGTGTTTGAAAACATTAGTGTTCGTAAACGCTGAATGGCTTATTTAGTGTCGTAGGTTTTTTAGTGGGTATAATCTTACGGCACAATAAGGTTTGTTGGCACATCCGGTACCATTTAGCAGGATCGCCTGTATATCAGAGTGAGGATCGAATTCAGCTCGCATTCAGGTCCTGAAATTAGGCAGCGTGGAAACATACATCGCCTTAGTTTAGTTTATCAATTACAGGCGCCACATACTCTCTGAAGATAACTGCAGAAATGGTCTTTCTATCACTCTTTGTAATGAAGCACCAACCTCGACCGGTAAATGTTGATCACAAATTTAGGCATTTATACAATTTGAAAAACGTCCACCGTACGGATGTTTCAATATCGAGGGAAATATCAATGCCTACGACAATTTTTTTTACGATTTAACACAGAAATTTTCAGACTAAATTTACACGACGTAACACATGCGACCGTTCAGACTCACTGGCAACATTTCAGACTCACTCGGCCAGTAATGTGAAGCTGATGCCGAGTCCATAGAGTAACAACGCCATCACGGGGTAGAAGGCTGCCTGTTGCTCCGGGTCGAGATGCGTCGTGGACTCGAAATGAAAACCTTCAAATGCGTGCGTTGTGCTGGCCGAGCTCGGAGGTCGGGACTCGTCTTCGGCCGGCATTTTGTGGGGCGGGCTCCAAATTTGGGCGATTGGAATGAAGGTTTTCATGAGGACTTTGATCCATTGTGGGTTACGCTGTTTTGGCAAGAAATGTAGGTCATGAAAAAGAACAAGAAAACTGGTGTCATGGAAGAAACATTATTGAAGAATAGTGACTGGTGATGATGAGATAGGGTATGGGTTTTAATAAGCTCATCAACACTCTAAGACGCGTACTGCTAGTAAAGCTTCAGTCTACCCCTTAGGATAAAACATACCAAAAATATAATAACGTTGCTACTCGGGCGCTACATGACAGGTAGTCGTCTACTTACGACCAATGCAACTTAAGCACTAATCAACTTTACGATCTTCTGGCTTAGACCAAGCATCTGAAGAGCTTACAAATGAAGAGCTAATCGGACTGGAAGAAGACCCGGAACCACCCGCAGTCGTGAGGCGACGACTACCTGTACTGTCCTCTGTATTGTTGACAACTTCCTGTATTGCAAGTCGACGACTACTTGTACTGTCCACTGTATTGTTGACGACTTCCTGTATTGCAAGTCGACGACTACCTGTACTGTCCTCTGTATTGTTGACTACTTCCTGTATTTTAAGTCGACGACTACCTGTACTGTCCTCTGTGTTGTTGACGACTTCCTGTATTGCAAGTCGACGACTACCTGTACTGTCCACTGTATTGTTGACCGCCAAGAAGTTATGAGAGAAGCTATGCGAGGTGACCTTTGGGCTCACCTCACAATTTGACAGGATACTGGTCTCACAACCCAAGCGGTCGCAACGCATGCGCTGAAATCATCGCAGCGCTAGCTGGCATTGTGAACAGCTCCAATTTTAGGTTTCTCTCTCACATCTCATCCCTGCACTGTTATTCCTCGTATTTGCCATGGTCAGGTATCTGTATCCAACCTAATTTCCAGGTCCATAGCCAGTAAATGCATCTATAACCTACACAGGGGTAAACCCACATCTTCTTGTTACTATCTTATATCTATGAACATTTCGCATGCACACAATACAGCCGACATCCCCACCCTAAAATCCTCACCTCCAAATTTCCCTCCCCAAAATCCCCACCCACTAATCCCCACCCCCAACTCTACACATATACCCTGCATCCACACTCTCCAAATCCACATAATAAACTCTATATTCATGCACTCGAAATCCTCACAATATATGTACTTGATATCCAATATACTCAACATCCATGCCTCCACTTCCTTACATACATTTCTATATTTATACCCTCCACAGCCATGAAATGCACACATACCCCAAAATCTGCTGTACATCCATACCATCATACCCCCATATCCAAGTGTTACACCCACACCCTATGCTTGCTTATTACACCCTACATCCATACCCCATACCCGCGTATTACACCCTACATCCATATTCCATATCCACATACAACATTCTACATCCATACTCCATATCCACATATAACACTCTATATCCATACTCCATATCCACATATAACACCCTACATCCATATTCCATAACCACATGTTGCCCCCTACATTCATATTCCATAACCACATGTTGCACCCTACATTCATATTCCATAACCACATATTGCACCCTACATCCATAGTCTTATCTGTATACATCGGACTCCCAACATCCACACGTTTCATCCACACTTCACACCCCTCCACCGCACATTCATCTTCCACTCCAACGTACAAATGACATTGACACCCCACACCCTATACACCCACCTTACAGACCACACACTCACACCTCCCAACCTACACACCCACCTAACAGTCCACACACTCACACACCCCTAATCTACACACCCACCTTACACTCCAGGGCGCAAATGACGTCCATGACGGCGTCCAGAGCCACACGCCTGAGCAGCCTCCCGCCGAGCGGCTCCATGATGTGGTGCAGCAGCGGCCGCTGGGCGTACATCAGCGCCGCCTTGTGGGCGCTGCGACGCTGTGCGGTGAGGGTGT